>PVJA010000959.1:106387-141193 GCA_004027025.1 Myocastor coypus
CATGTGCTCAGGGTGTCACTATGCAGCTCTAACTCATGGTGGTCCTCCTGTTTTCAGCCTCTCCAGCACTGGGATTACAAAGTAATGGTACCACGCCCAGACTCTGTTGCCCACTCAGTGTGCCCAGGAGCGGTGCCTGCACCGCATGTGGTGCCAGAGATTGAACCCTAACCCCTCCGCTTGTCTAAGTAGGCACTTAATCCACTGAGATGTCTTGCCAGCCCTGGTGTGATGATTTTTAATACTCATTTTTTGTGTGTATTTTCATAGATGGAGCCCTTGAGTTTAAAATTTTTAAACTATGCTTTTATTCATTTGGTGCAGGGTCTCACTATGCAGCTCAGACTCACTGTGATCCTCCTGCCACATCAGCCTCCTCAGTACTGGGATTACAAGCATGTGCCACCATACTCAGTTTTGTTGGCCAGCTTGACATGGGGCCAGCATGGCATGTGATACCTGCGATCGAACCTAGGACCTTTGAGTCTGCCATGCAGGCATTTAGACCACTGACCTATCTTGCCAGGCTGGGCGACCTTAAATTTAATGTACTGTTTTGTATCCTGTGTTTTTAATGAGTAAGGCTGTTTTTGTAGCTCACGAAAATATTTTTTTCATATTTTATTCTAGAATACTAATGTTTGGATACATTTAATATTTTAGTGTTTTACATTGTGTTGCACGATTTATCAAAATTAATTTGTTAGTCTGAAGTGAGGTGGTGGTCAGGAGAATTTTTTTTCCAGCTAGGATCTCCCAGTGACACAACATCCTTAACAAAAAGATTATTCATATATTATCACACCTCGGATTAATTTTTGTCATCAACTGAAGCAGCTTTTTAAAAATAAAAATTTAACCTTTCCTAAGAAGAGAAAAACAGCCAATTAAATATTGCTGTTGAACTATAAATAAATACTTCTTTGTCTAAAATACGGTGTTGTTTAATTAATTGGAAGTGAAAATAGGGGCTATATGAGACAAATAATGTTTAACAACTTACTAGCACAAAAACATCTGTCATTTAAAGTCAAAAAACAGAAGCTCTCAATGAATAATGTTCTTAAGAATAAAACTTATTCTAGGAGTTGTCAGGAAAATTATACACTTTTTCAGTGGATAAAAGTTACATAGTTCCTGAAATTGTATTACCAACATAAAATCCCTTTGATCAGGAAATTCTTAACTACACTCATAGTTATTATGCTTAATAAAGAAAGGGACATATTTCTTAAAAATAGTATTTTATAATTATAGTTTTTCAACAACTAAATATAATACAGATATTTCCTAACCAGTATTACATAATAAAAAGCATTTTCATATATTTATTCATAGAAGAATTTTTTTCAAAAATTTGTTGATTGTTTTTAAGAGTAAAAATAGCAGAAAAAACAGTGACAAGGGTTTTTATAGCACAGAATTTCAAGAAAAGAAAAATTTAACAATGGTTACGTTACATATTTTCATCATCAAATCAGCATACATCAACAGACATAGGTATGTAAGATTGATCAAATGATTAAACACTAACACTTTCAATAAACATAATTTTTAAAAATTCTTCCAATTGCACTTTGAATTTAAGTCACTCTTCTTAGAAAAAAAATAAAAAAAGAAAAGAAAGAAAAAGAAATTATAGGGGTTGAGACTGCAGAAAACGCAAGGTCCTGAGATTGATTCCTGGTGCTACCCCAAATTTATTTATTAATTAAATTCTTCTTTTGGGTCCTTAAACTAGGGAGACTATACGATATTTATCTATGTAGGTCTGGCTTATTTCGCTAATGAGTATACATTGTAGATACAACCATTTGTATATGAAGTCTTCTAGTTTATCATTCCTTTTAGCTGAATAGTACTCCATTTTATGAAACTACCATATCTTTTTCAACCAATCTTCAGATGAAGGGCATTTTGGTTGTTTCCGGGTTTTAGCTATCACAAATTGTGCTGCTATAAACATAGGTGCACAAATATCACTATGATATGATGTTTTCAGTTCTTCTGGAAAAATTCCCAGTAGGGGGATAGCTGGATTGAATGGGATTTCCAGCTCTAGTTTTTTAAGGAGTCTCCGCACTGCTTTCCATGATGGTTGCATCTGTCTGCATTCCCACCAGTAGTGGAGAAGAGTTCCTTTTTCCCCACAGCCTCTCCAGCATTTATTGTTGGTTGACTTCGTTAAAGTAGCCATTTTTTCTGGGGTGAGATGGTATCTAAGTGTTGTTTTGAATTGCATTTCACGAATGGCTAGTGATGTGGAGTATTTCTTCATATATCTATGGGCTTCTTGAATTTCGTTCTCTGGCAAGTGTGTGTTCATCTCAGATGCCCATTTCTGGATTGGATCGTTGAATTTTGGAACTCTAATTTTTTTTAGTTCTTTATAAATTCTAGATAGAAGACCTTTGTCTGAATATTTATTAGTTAATATTTTTTTTGAAATTTGTGAGTTGTCTTTTCACTCTGTTAGTAATTTCTTTTGACATGAAAAATACCTTTCAGCCAGAGGAGGTTGTTTATTTCTTGTGTTAAACGTGCATTTTGATTCTTGTCCATGAACTCTTTGCCTACCCCGATGACTTTAAGATTTCCTCTGACTTTCTCCTCTAGGAGGCTTAGGGTTTCTCTTTTAACATGTAGATTTTTAATCCATTTTGATTTGAGTTTAGTGCATGGTGATAGACCTGGGTCAAGTTTTAGTTTTCAACATATGGAGAGCCAGTTTTTCCAGCACCATTTGTGAAAGAAGCTATCTTTCTTCCAGTAAATATGTTTGGCCCCTTTGTCAAAATTAAGGTGGTTGAGTATATTTGTATTTATTTCTGCATCTTCTAATCTATTCCATTGATCCTCAGGTCTATTTTTTGCCAGTACCATGTTGATTTTATCACGGTAGCTCTGTAGTATAATTTTAAGTCAGTAATTGTAATGCCTCCTGCCTCACCTCTGTTGCACAGGATTGTCTTTGCAATTCTGGGTCTTTTTTGGTTCCAAATAAATTTAAGGAATGACTTCTCCAGGTCTGTGAGGTGCGTTGATGGCATTTTGATAGGAATTGCATTAAATCTGCCTAACAATTTAGGGAGTATGGACATCTTCACAATGTTGGTTCTCCTTATCCAGGAACAGGGAATATCTGTCCATTTTCTGAAATCCTCTAGGATCTCTTTTTTCAGAGTACTGTAGTTTTCATTGAAAAGCTCTTTTACTTCTTTGGTTAGGTTAATTCCTAAATATTGCATTTTCTGTGGCGCTATTGTAAAGGGTATTGTTGTTTCTCTAATTTGTCTCTCAGTGTGTTTGTTATCTGTGTAGAGGAATGCCACTGACTTTTGTGTGTTGACTTTGTTACCTGCTATGCTACTGAATTTGTGTATTAATTCTAGAAGGTTGATGGTGGAGTTTTGGGGGTTTTCCAAATAAATTATGTCATCTGCAAGTAATGATAATTTAACTTCTTCTTTACTTATTTTTATTCCTTTTATTTCTCTCTCTTGTCTAGTGGCTGTAGCTAATGATTACAGAACTATGTTGAATAGGAGTGGTGATAGAGGGCATCCTTGTCTTGTGCCAGATTTGAGAGTAAACAGCTTCAGTTTTTCCCCATTGATAATTATGTTAGCTGTTGGGTTATCATAGATGGCTTTTATCAGGTTGAGGTAGAGTTCTTCTATTCCTATTTTCTGCAGTACTTTGAACAGGAATGAGTATTGAACTTTGTTTAAAAAGCCTTTTCTGCATCAATTGAGACGATAATGTGATTTTTGGCTTTGGCTCCATTGATAAAGTGTATCACATTTATAGATTTGCATATATTGAACCATCCTTGCATTCCTGGGATGAATCCTACCTGCTCATGGTGTATAATCTTCTTGATGATTTGTTGCATTCTAGTGGCGAGTATTTTATTGAGAATTTTTGCATCTATGTTCATGGGAGAATTTGGCTTGTAGTTCTCTTTTTTAGTTATGTCTCTTTCTAGTTTTGGTATCAGTGTAATACTTGCCTCTAGGAATGATTTTGGGAGGATTGTTTCCTTTTCAATTTCCTTGAAGAATTTAAGAAGTATTGGGGTTATGTCTTCTGTAAATTTCTTGTAGAATTCAGTGGTGAATCCATCAGGTCCTGGACTTATCTTTGTCGGTAGGCTATTTATTATATTTTGTATTTCGTTGGCTGTTATTGGGTAGTTGAGAGTTCTTATATCATCTTGATTCAGTTTTGGTAATTTATACTTTTCTAGGAATCTGTCTTTTTCTTTTGTGTCTTCAATTTTATGAGAGTAAAGATTCTTGAAGTAGCTATTTATGATCATCTGAATCTCTGTTGGGTCTGTAGTAATTTCAACCTCATTCTTTATGGCTTGAATTTGAGTCCTTTTTTCCTCTTATTGATGAGGTGAGCTACAGGCTTATCAATTTTATTTAATCTTTCAAAGAACCAGCTTTTTGATTCATTAATTCTTTGTATTGTTTTCTTTGTCTCAATTGAATTGTTTTCTGCTCTAATCTTTATAATTTCCTCCCATCTTTGGGCTTTGGATTTCATTTGCTCTACCATTTCTTGTCGGTTTAGTTGCTGCCATAGAGTATTTATTTGTTTCTGTTCTGTTTTCTTAATATGTGAGTTCAGGGCTATAAATTTCCCTCTAAGAACTGCTTTCATTGCATCCTATAAATTCCTCTCAGTTGTTTTTGAATTTTCACTAAATTCAAGATATTGTTTAATTTCTTGTTTAATTTCATCCATAACTCAGTTGTAGCTGACAAGGGTGCTATTTAATTTCCAAGTATTTCTGGGGTTCTTGTGGTTTCTTTTGACATTTATCTCCAATTGAATTGTACTGTGGTCAGATAGTATGCATGGAACAATTTCTGTTTTCTTGCATATACTTAAGCATGACCTATGGATTAATATGTAGTATATTTTAGAAAATGTCCCTTGTGCAACTAAGAAAAATGTGCATTCTAAAGTGTTTGTGTGGAACACTCTGTGTTTGTCCACTAAGTCAAGTTTTCCAGGTTCCGGTTGAGGTCTGCTACTATTTTGCTAACTTTTTGTCTGCTTGACGTATCTTTTTGGGACAAAGGTGTGTTAAGGTCTCCTGTTAGGATTGTGGTATTGGATATGAGATTTTTCATATCCATTCAGGTTTGTCTTATATAACTTGGTGCTCCCATGTTCAGTGCATACATATTTGTGAGTGTTACCTCTTTGTCTTAAACTTTTCCCCTAACCAGTATGTCGTGGCCTTCTTTATTTCATTTGACCAAGCTTGATTTGAAGTTTAGACTATCTGCAAACAAGATTGCTACCCCTGCTTTTTTCTGAGGTGCTGGAGCATGTAGTATTGTTTTCCACCCTTTAACTTTTAGCCTGTGTGTTTCTTTATGAGTTAAGTGCGTTTCCTGTATACAGCATATGGTTGGATTTTGCTTCCTTATCCACTCTGCCAGTCTACTTCTTTTAATTGAAGAATTGAGACCATTTACGTCGATGTTTATAACTGAAATGTATTGACTGATGACTGGCATGCGTTTTACTTACTACTGTTTATCTCTTTTTCTACTGTGTTTAATTGGTTGCCCTATTTGGTGGGCCCTCTCTGTTCTAATTTGTTGAGTTCAGGTCATTATAGTCTCTCTCTAAAATTTGCCAGCTTGTGAGTGAGATTATATTTTCTTGTATATCTCTTTCAAACTGTTTCATTTAAACTATTTGTTTCCTATATTGCTCACTCAAGGAGTCCATCTTTTTTCTATTCTCCTCTAATTTTTTATCAATATCTTCTTTAATTGTACTAAAGTCTCTCTCTCTCTAGTTCAGAGGTTATTTCTGCTCTGTTCTCCTCTCTACATTTCTGTAGTTGTTCGCCTACTTTAGATGTTATTAATTTAGACATGTTCTTTTTTAAATTCAGTGGTTATTTCTGCCCTGCTTTCCTCTATACATTTCTGCAGTTGTTTTTCCACTTCAGAGTCTATTAGCTCATGCATTTCTTTTTTTACTTGACATGTTGTCTCTGATCTGAGTTGCTCTATACGTTTCTACACTTCTCTGTTTACCTCAGAAGCTATCTATTCAGAGGTTTTGTCTGTATGATTCCCACTTTCTTGTATGGTAGTGTCTCCTGTGTCTGTTACAGGTGGTTCTGGGACCTGAGATTGCATTTTGCTCCTTGTCTGTATCATTCTGTATAGCAATGACCTTTGGTGCAGGACCACGTGCCCACAGGTTAGCGATTCAGTCCGGGCTGCTGGGTCAGCTGAGCTGCTTTTAGCCCTTAGGAGGGAGGTTTCACTTACCTGGGGGGCCTTGCTGGTAGATAGGCTAAGCTCATGTCGGGCCAGAGGTCTGACTCAGGTGGTGGACCTGATGCTGGATAGGCTAAGCTTGTATCTGGCTGAAGGTCTGAGTCACATGTTGGGCCTAGCTGCTGGATCGGCTGCTCTCACGTGGTGGAGGAGGTCTGACATGGTGGGCCTGATGCTGGATAGGCTGCACTCAAGGTGGGCTAGAGGAAATCACAGGCAGGCTGCAGGAGGTCTCAGGTGGGCAGGCCTGGGTCGTCAGGCGGGCCAGAGTCCTCAGGCAAGTGGGCCAGTCATCTGGCAGGCAGGCAGGAGTGCTCAGGTGTGGTGGCTGGAGACATCTAGCGGGCAGGCTGGAGTGCTCAGGTGGGCAGGCCAGAGTGCTCAGGTACACGGGCTGGACCATAAAAAAAAAAGAAAATATATATATATATATATATATATATATATATATATATATATATATATATTAAGCATGCTCTGAGTAATTACAGCTAAATATCATACAATTATTAATTTAATGTACCATTACACATTATTTTATTTCATTAATGTTCACTTAGCATTCCGGTGTCAAGGTTTCCTGCCTCTTTCCCAGAATCTATATGACACTGAGACACAGGAGCTCACGGGCCTATGTCTATGGACATTTGTCACCCAGAGTTCTCTCTCCAAGCATTGTGTTCATCTTGTATCTGCTTGGTAGTGCCTTCTCCCCTCCTACCATGACATATGACACTACCGGTTTCCTCCAACAGAATATCTTGGATGCCTGCAGTTCATTTTATATTGCTTGAAAAGATGCTCAACTTTTTTCTTTCTAGTTTTCTTCTCTGCCATCTGTTTCAAAACACAAAACTGCTACCTTTTGTCACTTAGGATGTTGGCTAGGAGATGTTACTGCTCTGACTGTGTGATTGGAATATACTACATCTGTATTACTGCAAGTATATTTAGGAATCTGCACTGGGCATGGAAATATGTTGGAAAAAATGATCTATTTCTAGCTAGGCCCTGTAAAATGTAGGATTTACTTTCTATGTTAACTATATAGAGGAATTACAGAATATATGTTACAGCAACATCGTATAGATAATATTGGCATTGAAATGGAACATCACAGTCTATATTTATATATTTATTATTTACTCATTTATTATGTATTTAGGACAGGATCTGTAGGGTCTCACTACATAGAAGAGACTTATAGTGATTTTCCTATTTTCAGGCTCCCAAGCACTGTGATTACAGGTGTGTTCAGACCACGCCCAGTCTCAATCCCTGCCTCAGTGCACCTTGGTGGCAGGGCTGGTACGGCAAACCAGGGTTCAAACCCCAACTGCTGCTCTTTACCTAAGCAGGTACTTTAGTCTGATGAGCCATCTGTCCAATCCTGGAACATCACAGTTTAAATAAGTAGACACTCAGCCAGGTGTGGTGGCTCACGCCTGTATTCCCAGTACTCGGGAGGCTGAGGCAGGAGGATTGGTGCGAGTTCGAGACCAGCCTGGGCTACAAAAGTGAGCTCAAGGCCAGCCTCAAAGGTATAGTGAGACCCTGTCTCAAAAATAAATAAATAAATAAAAAATAAATAAGTAGACACTTCAATCTACAAATCAGCTATAGAGGGAAAGGAGTAAATCTTGGCAGAAAAAGTCATTTTATTCATGTGTATATAAAGAACTATATAAAATCGATTTAAGCAGTTACTTACTTTCCCTCTATCAGAAATTCATTATATAATCAAATGCATATACACTTTGAAATCAGAGGACATGGTTTTATGTCCGTTTCACACGACACTGAAGAAGCGGTTTTAACGGTATAAAGTCCTGTTTTGTCTGGCCTGCATTATCCTTGAAATTACTTTATCTAAGGTATTCACCTCTATTGTAGATGAAGGCTGTCTTCGTATCTTTGCTTAATGAGACAAAATGCATGACACATAAAGCTAAAGGGGGAAAGGTTTATTGAGCTCGCAGGTTGTACAGGTTTTAGTGCCTCTGTGCTTGGATCTAAGGTAGGGTTTCACATGGCACAGGGACAACAGTTCATGGCAGCAGAAGACAGAAAAAGCAACCACAGGGAATCAGTTCATGGTGACCAAGTAGCAGCAAAGACCCTAAGTGCTTTCTGTCAGCTCTCATATTTTACCCATGATAATAGGATTAGGATTGTGACAAACCGATCAATAGACCAATTTAGAAAGCATGCTCCCTTAATCCCTGCATTGAACCATGAAGCAGGCACAGTCTAGAGATCAAGCCACCTCAGAGCAAACCTCACCAATGACAGCATGGGGTTTTTCAGGGGTGGGACATCGCGGCTCGAACTAGGACCTTTTCTCCCCCAAGGACTCACGTGCTTCCCTTTCTGTGAAAAGCATTCGATCCATCTCCAACAGCTGCCAAAGTGCTACCAGCTTTAGCACTGCTGAAAAGTTCAAGCCCAAGATCTCCTTTGAGATTTAAGGCAAATCCTTAGCTGCAATCTCCTACGCAAGTGAAAGTGTGCTTAAATATTTACAACATAAAATGGCATAGCTTCAACATTATCATTCAGAAAGGTACAATGAGGGGATCTCAGAAGAATGGGAACAAAGCAAATCCAAAGACCAGCCGGAAAGCATGAAACCCTAGAATTCCCTATGCAGCATCTGAGCCAATCCGTGATAAGATGTCAACTCCAAGGGGCTTGTGGCTTTGCCTCTACAGCGCTTGCTGTGGTTATAGCTTCCATGGCCTTTTCTTGTGCTGCTCTGATCCCTCCTTGCAGTTTGGCATGGACAATCCGTATTCCTGGCTTCTCCAAATGCCTGGGGCCTCCACTGCACCTTTGGCTTGAGACTCACAACTGCACACACTGCCCATTCAGGGGCACATAGCCTGGATTCCCAGGCCTTCTTCTGAAATATGAGTGCAAGCTTTGCTGGCCCCTCAACTGTGGTATTCTGCATGAATCTAAAACCACCTCCATGTGGTTGATCCTAAGGTCTGTAGCCAGGCTCCCCTCGTTCTTGACTGTAAGGATTTGTTCTTGGGTTACTGAGAACTCTGAATTGAGTTCTGAGGAATAGGTTCCATAGGCTGCTGCTATTCTAGACCATGGTGTGCTCCAGCTTTCTACCCAAAGCAGTCTTTCACTTTTGCAACTTGGAGGCTGCAAAGGGTGGAGTCCTGCTGCTTCTGTGGTGCCCTCAGGGCATCTTTTCTATTCTGTACTTTCTCATCAATCAACATCTCCTCGGTTCTATCTTTGTAGTTCACATCAACACTGGAGCTTCCTTTCTATAGAAACTCACAACTTCTTATATCATTCTACTGGGATCTTTTTTCCTGATTCCCTCCATATGTTTGAAAAGAAAGAAAGGAAGGAAGGAAGGAAGGAAGGAAGGAAGGAAGGAAGGAAGGAAGGTAGGAAGGAAGGAAGAAAGAAAGAACTGGAGCCATACTATTGCCTGAATATTCAAATGCCTTATAATTTCCTTTTCAAGATTAAATATTCTGTCACCTTTAATATCAGTCACAGGAAAAGTCTATGAAAGGACTAAATTGCACACAAATTCCCTGCTAAACCAAAAATGCACATAATCTGGTCTGCAACAGACAAGACAGTTATTGTTTTCTGCTGGAAACTCTGAAGACTTAATCTTTACTGAGAGGAATTCTGGGAGCCCTCTAGTCTTCTGAAGTCTGAACAAAATCTCCCATATAGTAAATCCTAAGGTGTTTCAGCTCTACTTAGTGAGCCAGGTTCTCCAAACCTTTCCAAACTCTTCGCACAAACTATGCTCCATAGTAAGTGACACAGAACAATAACCTCATTTCTTTGGTAGCAAATTCTTAGTTAATTTGACCATTCATGAAACAAAATATCCAGTGTTCAAATTTAAGGAAAGAAGATTTATTTAACTCACAGTTCACAGAGACTTCCATCCATAATCAGCTGGTTTTAAGGCAGAGGGACATTCCAGAGGAGAAACAGGGTTTTTGTTTGTTTGTTTGTTTGTTTGTTTTTGTTTGTTTTTAGGGAAGGGTCTACAGGGTTTTCAGTGTCTTACTACTAGATCAGATTCATAGTGATCCACGTGTTACAGCTTCCCAAGAACTGGGATTGCAGGCATACACTGCTTTCAGAGGTGGGGCTAGCGTGAAAGGCCCAAATAGTTTTATTCCACTCAGCTATTTGGCTGACCCTCGAGAAACAGTTCTTGATGGCAGAAGACGGTCAAACCAAGCAACGAAAGAGGCAAACAAGGCTCTTTCTGTTCCTTATAAATTATGAAGTCTCCTGGGATCAAGGCGATGAAAACCTGATCAGTGGACTGATCCAGAAATCACCCACCCTTAATCCCAACCACTTATTTATTCCTAGCATTGCAGCATGAACCCGTAACACACTATAGATCTAGCCACTGGTGACAAAACGCCACCTGTGGTCGTGTGAGGCTTTGGGGTGACATGCAGACCCAAGCCGTAACAAAGGCTAAGTAAAACCATGTACAGAGTAACGGACAGAGTTCTTAGCATGGCACACAGAGACAGAGTGCATAGAGTTCTTATTCCTTTCGGCGTTTGATTTATATTCCAAATTTCACTTTTTAGATTTAGAATATTCAAAAGATCCAGTGAGGTTTGAGTATGAAATAGTCTTCTTTCTTCTTTTGCTCATTCAGATGAGACAAATAATAATGTGAAAATAGTCTCAAAGGAAGTACGAGCTGCTAACACAAACCTGGCTAATGTAAGACAGGGTGCATATTTCAGCTGTTTATTGGATTTTTTAAATATTTGTATAACAGTGAGATAACTTAAAGAAAGAACTCTCGTGAAAACACAAGCTATGTTTATATTCCATTTATTCCTCATATCTAAAATTTTCTTTGATGCAATACTGTCTAGTGAATTTATAAGTTTACTCTGACCAGATACAGGAGGTCAGGTATGAAATTTCCCATGATGGAATCAAATTGGAGCCAGGATGTGTGGCTATTAAGAATATAGTGTTTTTCAGGCTAGACGTGCTTGAGAGATTGAAGAATGAACCTCATCTCAGTTTTATTCCTCTGCCTTTCTGCTATACATTTTTACTATAATGTATTGCATATAAAGATAACCTGATACTCGATTATTTTCCTTAACATTATTTGTTATATCTATTATCTAAGGTATTAGTAACCTTAAGACATTCTCAAATGTTATTTTTTTAAAAAAAATTCATGCATTTTGCATTCACAAACAAGATTACCTTATACTTCTTTGGGGCTATCATATCCATTCTACTTTTTTAAAATTTTAGAATAATGTGGTTACTCTATGAAAACAATATTCAAAATTAAAATGATTTAAATCAGGTATAGTTTAAACTACTCTTACATTATTAGCTTTAAAACTAATGTACAATATCTAAGACTCTTATAGAGTGAATTATTTATTTTTATTTTTAGAGACATTAAAATATTCAAAAACATCAGAAAATATACAAAATTTTATTAAATAAAATAATAGTCATTCGATAATGGTTATATTACATATTCTTGTCTTCACATTAGTTGTTTTGGTTACAAGATATAAACATGAAAAACTGGTCACTAAAAGTTACATAAATTCAAAAAGAGAAAAAAAGGTATTAAGCATTAACTGTTCATTTAAATAGACCGGCAGAAATCCCCAGTACAATTAGTCCAGCTATCTTGTATATAAGCATAAGTATATCTTTTCTCTTTGTCTATTTTCTTTTGTTCTTTTCCTCATCCAAGTTTTATTCCTTCCCTCTGAACAGTTTCTTTCTCTATCGCAGCATCTGTTATAACTTTCAGATTTTACTTAATCTTTCAGATCCTTACACTATCAAGTCAATACCGTGTCTGCACATGTGGGTCTGATTTATTAAATTATGAATTTGGTCTTTAGTTGCATGCATTTACGTATAAAAGCCACAAGTGTGCCTTTTCATAGCTGAATAATAGTCCATGCACACAAGTACCACATCTTTTTTATGTATTCCTTAGTCAGTGGGCATTTGAGTTATGTCACAGGTTTCACTATGACAAATTGTGCTGCCATTAACATGGGTGTATATATTTTGCCATGGTATGATATTTTCAATTTTTCTGGAAGAATATGCAGGAAAGGAATAGCTCGATTGAGTGAGACCTCTAATCCTAGGTTTTCAGTAATCTCCACACTGATTTCCAGAGTGGTTGTAGCAGTCTACACTGCCACTAACAGTGAGGAAGAGTTCACGTTTTCCCCACAGCCTGTCCCCCATTTGTTATTGGTCGACTTCTTGATGATAGCCATTCTCTCTGGAGTGAGACGGGATCTCTGCGATTTTTTTTATGTTGTTGTTGTTAGATTATCATTACTATTATCATCACTATTGTTTGGTACAAGGTCTGGCTTCGCAGTTCAGACTTGCAGTGATCCTTCTGTCTCAGCCTTCCCAGCCCTGGGATTACAGGCATGCACCACCCTGCTTGGTTCCAGGGCAGGAACTGTGTAACAGGGGTCCTGGGCTGGTGTGGCATGCTGTACCAGCGATCAAACTCAGGACCTCGTGCTTGTCAGGCAGGCGCTTATGCCCCTAAGCTGTCTTCCAGCCTGTCAGCGTTGTTTTAATTTTCATTTGTCATATGGCTAATGATGCTGAACATTTTTTCATCTATTTATTTGTCATTTGTATTTCTTCATCTGAGAAGTGTATATTTATCTCAGGTGCCCATTTTTGGGTTGGGTCTTTCAGTTTTGAGGACTTGATTTTTAAATTGTTTGCATGTTCTATATCTCATCTTTTTAAAATATTTCTGCATACCAAAAGAAATCACCAACAGAGTAACAAGAACACTCACAAATTTGGAAAAAGCAGTAACTCACTATCCTTCAGAGAAATGACTTCTAATTTTACAGTTTTAAAAATCATAAATGTTAGCACTTGTTGGGCAGAAAACAGGTGGATCACTATGAGTCGGATCTGCGTAATGAGACCCTGCACAAAAAAAAAAATAAATAAAAAATAAAAAAATAAATGCATACAAACACACAGAGAATCAATATTTCCATTTAAACTAATCCATGAATTTGATGATAATTTACTCAAAGTTCCTGAAATTATTAGATGGTGATGTTAAAACTGTTTATAAAAATAGCCCATGTAAGGAAAATATAGAAATAAAACAAAAAAAGAAATTATTTTTATCATGTGATATCTATATTTATAATGAAGTAGTAATTTACATTGTATGATCTGAGTTCAGAAAACGTCAAGTAGCAATGAAACAAAACAGAAAAAATAGAATTGTGAGGCCATAATTTTAAGTAGAATAACAATGTATCTGTAAAGAAGATGATAAATGTCTCCTTGAATGAGAACGTGTTAAGAAAGGAAAAAAATAGATAGAGTGACTAAAATAAAACAGCACTGATGTTCAGTAAAAGGCAATGTAGGGGCTGGGGAGATAGCTCTGCGGCACAAGTGCCTGCTTGGCAAGTGCAACGTTATGAGTTCAAACCCTAGTCCCGCAAAAAAAAAAAAAAGGCAATGTAAATAAAATTCAAATCTAGGAAGTGTGCCATAGGAATATAATGTGTGTGGAATTCACATTCTCTCATATATCGAGATAAAAGAGTCAAATTCTCAAGGAGAAATGTAAACTAATGCTACAGTAGGCCCACTCTGTTTTCTTTTTTTCTAACATACATTCAAATCTATTGATTCCTTTAGTTTCCCAATACTAGAGCCCGAATGTCTGAAAACAGGTTTGGCCATAGATCTTTCCAGGAACAGATAACCGCTAACTCGCTTTCCTATCAAATGGTAACAAAAGCAAATCACAGAATCACACTCAGTGTAAAATTTAATATACATTCTCCAGAGCGTCATAGCCCTTAGTCTCTTACCTTAAGGCTCTTTTGTAGATAAAATTATTTATTTATCTATTTTCAGTTTATGTATTTGGTACAGGGTCTTGCTACACAGACTCATGGTGATCCTCCTCTTTCAGCCTCTCCAGGCTGGGATTACGGGCATGGGCCACTATACCTGGTTTCCATGACTGGTTTCCATGGCCAGATCTGTGTGCCTAGGGCAGGACCGACATGGGATGCATTATCAGAGATGAGACCTGGGTCCTTGAATTTGCTAGTCAGGTGCTTAGCCCACTGAGCTATCTCCCTGGCCCCACCCTAAATTACTTCATTTTGTTTTTATTTTTTGTTTCCTACACTGGGAATTCTTTTGCCCTTCCACTTCCAACTTTCAGAGAATTAAAATGGTAATGATCTTCTCACCTTCCTCCTGCTATATTTTCTGTTTTGTATCACACACGTACTGATACTCTATTATATCCTGCATCATCCTCGCTAATTTCTCCCTCTCTGCTGTCCACGCTTTCTTCGCTACTGTCCAGTAAATGTTAGGACGAGTCCAACCTCACTCGGTTGATCATAAAACTTCTTTTGCATAGTGCATCCACAACAGAGGATGGCATGTCAGAATGGATGTTCAGGCCACTGTGCTATGACCCTCCTTTGGTTACTCAGGGCTGCATCAGTAGTAATACCAACAGACATGTAAGCGTCCACCACAGACGCAGTTGTCCAATCTCCATCCACTTGGCCCTGTCCTATAAAGAACACCAATTCTCCACTTTGGGTAATTGCCCGTAAAGGCCAGGGAAGCTTTTGAACCACACCCACAGAGTCCCTGTCACCGTGTACATCGTCTTTTTTAGTTTTCTTCAACCCTTCTGGCACTGGAAAACAGATAAATTTGAACTTAACAATCCGTCACTCAGCAAAATGTATTTCCACAACTAGTTGCACGTAGGAACATACCATTTTTATATGACTGCTCAGGTTTTACTAGCTACAGGTTAGTAGGTCAGATAACTTTCATGTAAAAGAAAACCCAACTTCAAACATAGGAAAATAAGCCTGATGGGCTCCAACTTGGTTTGGGTTATTTGCCTAAGTTGCAGAACTTCGTTAACTATGCTTCCTTCATTTCTAAAAGTGCTCTGGAAAGTCGACTCACTCAATGTTCAGTGAGTTCTTGAGCCCCACCAGACTTGGAGTTCAGGACCAAAATAAAAAGAGAAAAAAATAATGGATCTGCTTACAGGATCAAACAAACAATACAGAGCAAGTAATTATAAAATATGGTGTCATTGCAGTCTTTTAGACAACTGTCAAGTGTGCGGTTATAAAGAGGATAATGAGTTATTTATTTTAATGTATTTGGTTGTTACAGAATCTCACTACAATGCTCAGACTCATAATGATCCTTCTGTTTCAGCCTCCCCAGCTCTAGTATTACAGGTGTTGGCCACTGCACCCAGACTCTGACAAGTCTAGCCCATGCTGGGCACGGGGCTGGCATGGTACATGGTGCCAAGGATGGAACCATGGTCCCTACGCTTGCTTAATCTCTTCTAAGCAGATGCTGTAGTCTGCTGAGCTGTCTCGCTGGCCTCATAATAAATGTTAGCCGCAAGAGTGGAAATGCTCTTATTTAAAGTATGCAAGGCCTAGGACTGGCCTGATAGTTCAGCAGACTAAAGTGCTTGCTTCAGCAGAGCCCAACCACTGGGTTCGATCCCCAGTGTGCCATACCGGCCCTGCCCCGTGGGGTACTCTGAGAGGGGCATTGAGCCTGGGTGTGGTGGAGCATGCCTGTAATCCCAGCACTTTGGGAGGCTGAAAATAAGAGGATTACTACAAGTCCAGTCTACGTAGTGAGACCCTATAGACCCTGTTTCCCCATCCTAAATGCATAAAAAATTAAATTAACTATGCATGTCCTTTATCCTGGATGGTATTTGATAATGTATTTGTTTCCTATCAGTACCATAACAAATTATAATACAAATAGGAAAAACAATTATAAAGGTTATAAACATACATTTATTGTTTTACAATTCTGGAAGTCAGATTTCATCAAATGAGTCAGCAGGCTAGCGTGGAAAACGCCATTCCCTGCCTTGTCTACCTTCAGGCAACCACCTGCATGCCTTTGCTTATGGATCCATCCTCCATTTTCAAAGCCAATGACATAGCAAGTGTCAGTCGCTCTTTCTGTCCCTGCTTCTGTTATCACATAGTCTTTTGTGACCTTCCTGGATCTCCTGGATGAGAACGCTTGTGATTACACTCTACTTCCTAGGAGAATCCTGGATAATCTCTTCATCTCAGATCCCTTAGTTTAGAAACTTCTCTCAATTTGTTTTCCACATAGAGATCACATTATTCATAATTTCTGAGGACTAGAATTGCATGGCTTTATGGGGATTGAAAGAAGTAAACGGAGGCTGTTTTTGTTGCTTTCTTTTGTTTGTTAATTGTTTTTTTTACACCACAATGCATGGTGATTGTTGTGGTTTGTGTCTAGTTTTCCACACAAAACCTCATGCAGTCATGGGGTGGGGACTTCTAGGGTTTGAGGGTGACTCATGATCCACTGGGATTATGGGTAATCCAAGGATGAGATTATGGGTTTTAGTACTTCTGGGATTATGGATGCGACCTGAGGTGGATAGCCTGAGTCAGAGAGCCTGTTTCTATGTCTCTGTTACATTACATTCAGGCTTTCTGCCTCAGCCTGCATATATATATGCAGACCAAATAGCTCACTGCATTAAAGTGCCTGCAAGCAGTCACAGGAGCTGGGGGTTCAATCCCTGGGCCTGTTGTGCTGACCCCACCCCCAAGGTGCCCTGAGACAATAATTGAGACTGGGCATGGTGGTGTGCACCAGTAATTCCAGCTCTTGGGAGGCTGTAAACAGGTGCATCACTATATATCTTTTCTAGTAGTGAGACCCTGAACATCCTGTCCTAGTAGACCCTTAGACCCTAGATAGATAGATACAGATATAGATATAGATATAGATATAGATATAGATATAGATATCTTGCTAAAAAGGATTTTTCAATAAATGAAATAAAAATTCATTATTTCTCTCTATACAAATGAATTTACTGATGCATTAAAAAATTCTACAACCCAGTAAGCAGATATGTAAAAAAGAATAAACCACAAATAACATTCAAATTATTGCAAACATGAAAAAAAAAGTGTTCAGCTTCACTGGTAATCAAAGAAATGCAAATTAAAGCAATAAGATTTGCCTTCAACTGTTATATTAGCAAAGATTAGCCAGCCGATATTATGGAAATTGATGGCATGTAAAATAAAGAGAGCATTCATAATGCTAGTAGGAATATTATTCTTTTCCAGTCTTTCCAACTAAATAAAATATTTATAACATTTTACATAATATATCCCTTTCTGGAATATATCCTAGGGGGATACTGAAAAAAAGTACAAAATTATTTATGTCCAATGTTTGCCGCATGATTGTACATAAGTAGAGAAAAATGTTGAAAATAATGGGACAATTCAAAAATATATTTATTGAATAAATCCTGCCAAACAAGCACAAGGAACTGAAAGTGGGAAGTGCTAATTTTTATATATAATTTTAAACATTAAGAAGAAAATGCGCATGGAAAGATTTAGAGAAGCTCTGCTAGCATTTTCTATGAAATGTGCTCATTTTTGATGTTGTAATATTTTTTACTTTTTCTGTTCACTAATATTTACCGGGCTCCAAATGTTTAGCAATGACTATATATTACTCGTTGTCAAAATAAGAGTGGAGAGCAACAGTGGATCTGTAAAGGAATTTTTCTTCATTGTACCTCTGCATTTGTTATAAGGAAAACCTGTCAAAAAGTGTTGCAAACAATTTGAACACAGGTAAGTTGCTGCATGAGCATAAATTATTTGAAAGCCCTCTATGATAAGTAATTTGATATAAGTAGCATCTCATCCACCAATTGGCCAATAGAGCTGACTTTTGTCACTATTCAGTTTTTTTTGGGGGGGTGGGGAGGGGATAAAAGCACTTGAAAGCCTTGGTGAAATGTGAACACTGTCTTGGGAAGGAAATCCTACATATTTTTTAATTTATGTATTTTAGTACAGGATCTTACGACTCAGCTCGGACTCATAGTGAGCCTTCTGTTTTCAGCTACCCCAGCACTGGGATGACAAGCAAGTGCCATGCCTGGTCTCGGGGGCTAGCTCGGGATGCCTGAGGGGCAGGGCTGGTGCAGCGTGTGGTGCTAGCGATCGAATCCAGATCCCTGAGCTTGCCTAAGCAGGTATCTAGGGAAATGCTGTATTTTATAATCAAATTTCTTTTTTTTTTTAGTTTCAGAGCGGATGATTACATATGTATAACTATAAATAATTTAAAATGTCCTGAATTTATTTGGAAGAACTATGAAATTGTGTTGTGCTGATAACATTGTTATCATATAATATTGTTAACTCTATAAGAAATCACTATGTATCAATATTTTCCTTTCCATTATATGTTCATAAATAAAGAGATCTTTGTTGATCCACAAGATTCTCACATAGCTGGAACATTAACTGTTATTTAGTAGTTGTTCATTAGTACTGTTGAGTCAGTAAATTATTTTATACCAAATCCTCTGTTGAGCCTTAGTCTTACAGAAACATGATAAGGTGAAAGAGATATAGTTCAGTGGCAAAGTGCTTTCCTGGTGAGCATGAAATCTTGAGGTTGACTCCAGGATTAAAAAATATATATATATTATCTCTACTTTAAAACCATTTTGAAGACAAATGTGAAACCAGATGTGGTGATGTACACCAATAATACCAGCATTTGGGAGGCTGAGGCAGAGAGATCCTTGCAAATTTCAGACCAGGCTGGGCTACAACGGGAACTGAAGGCCAGCCTGAGCTGCATAGTGAGACCCTGCCTGAAGAATATGAAACAAGGGCTGGCCAGATTAGCTCAGTGGACTAAACCACCTGCTTAGGCAGAACGCAGCAGCTGGGGTTCGATCCCCGGCATGCCATGAAGGCCCTGCCCCAGAGGGGCAGTGTGTCAGAGATTGACACTGGGTGTGGTGGCCTGTGCCTGTAATCATAGTGCTTGGGAGGCTGAGAACAGGAGAATCACTACAGAGTCCAATTTACCTAGTGAAACCCTATTGATTCGTGGTTCTCAACCTTTCTAATGCCGTGACCCCACAATACAGTTCCTCATGTTGCGGTGACCTCAAACCAAAAAATAATTTTGGTGGCTACTTCAAAACTGTAATTTTGCTACAGTTATGATTTGGAATGGCTTTAGGTGACCCCTGTGTTTTGGTCGTTTGACCCCCGCCGGGGTCGCCACCCATAAGCTGAGAACCACTGCTATAGATCCTGTAAACCCTGTACTAAATACATTTTTTTGAAAAGAATATCAAACAAATGTCAAATAGAATATGGTCACAGGTATAAGGGATTCTATTCTAACTGAGGGGAAATCAGGAAAGGGAAAACTGAAGGTGGCAGAAGAGTCTTACAAGGGAGACGTACAACCTTTTGAAGGAATGGTAGATATTTATCAGTAGAAGGGAAAAGAGGTAGAGAAGCCGAGAATACTGAAACAGATGAGCTTCAAACCTCTGTCTTTCTGGAACTGGTACATGAATATTCATTTCAGTTAAATTCAGTGCTTATTCCAAACGAGTGTAACTTGCTGAAATTGAACCTGAGCAGACACTCTTTGTTTACTGCGCACTATAGGAGTCGTCAGCATCAAGTTCCTATTGTTCTATGAAATTATTCTAATATCTAATGGCTGAAAAGAATGGACTCTCATCGTTTTGGAAGACAACTGGAATAGCTGCCTCTGTTTGCTCCTACGGCTGCCATCAGAGCCACCAGCTGGCCCAAACATTCTTCTGGTGGACATTCCACATTCAGGTTCGCTCCAGTGGCTCTTGGTCCTTGCTGTGGCAGCCCTAACTCCTGGCATTTCCTGCTTCCGTGGCAGGTGACCCAAGAGAATAGTGGTTGAGAAGTGGCAACCTCTTGATAACAGGTATTTGGATGTGACATCCTGTCATTGTCACTTGATGGCATTTGATAGAAAGGAATCAAAGAGAAGGGGACTGGGATACGATCCTTCACGAGCGTCTCACCTCTACGTTCTCTTCTGAATTTCAAATATATTTATATATTGCACTCTACTTCACTGAGAACATTCTTTTAACTCGAGGTAAAGAATATGCTAATTACCCTCAACTGAAGCTGACACATTGTATATATTATTCTGTACTACATAATTTAAATGAATATAATTCAAGAAATACTTAAAGCAACACAAAATATATTAGATAGCAGACAGCCTTTCCTTACAAGATACAGTACAGCATGTTCACCAGGACAAAATGTAGCTTTGCTTACTATTTAATAATGATGATGAGTGGGCTGGGGAGATAGCTCAGTAGAGTAAGTGCTTGCCTGGCAAACGCAAGGACATGAGTTCAATCACCAGTTCTGTAAAAGAGGAAAGGCAGAGAGAGAGAGAGAGAGAGAGACAGAGAGAGAGAGACAGAGAGAGAGAGAGAGACAGAGAGAGACAGAGACAGAGAGAGACAGAGAGAGAGACAGAGAGACAGAGAGAGAGACAGAGAGACAGAGAGAGAGACAGAGAGAGAGAGAGACAGAGTAAACTTTTTGACAATTCTGAAAAAGTGGAAAGAAACCACTCAAAAAAGAAACAACTAGGATGGGGGAAAGAAAACAGAAGGAAGATGAAATATATAAATACAAGATACCTAAGATAATTGTGCTACTAAGTTTTATTAACTCATTGAAAAGAATAGTTAGCACTTATTTGTGTGATCATGCAATCATTTTGCAGGCCTGTATCTGATATTCTGAACAACTAGTTTGACAATAGCACAATGCAGAAGGCCGACCAAATAGCTCAGGGAATTAAAGCCACTGCAAGCAGGCTCGGAGGCTGGGGTGGGAGAGGAATTTTCAAACCCAGGGCCTGTAATCCCAGCTCTTTGGAGTCTGTGAGCAGCTGGATCATTATGAGTCTGATCTAGTAGTGAGTCCCTGAATGTCTTGTAGATTCTTCTCCTCTCCAAAATACAACACCATACAACATAATAACCTTTATTAAGTTCCCATCATTTTTTTGAAAGAGAGAGAGAGAAGCTACTGAAGGACTTACAGTTAAACTCATGTTTGTCTTAAGTCTCCAATTTTTTTGTTCTTTATTTATTTTTACATATAGTACAGAATTTCAAAACCAGAAAGATTTAACAATGGTTATATTACATATTTTCATCATCAGATCAGTTTAGATTAATAGATATCGGTGTATAAGATTGATCAAACAATCAACATTAACCCTTTCAATAAACATTAATTTTTTTTCTTTTTTCTTCCTTTTAACAGCTGACACACTGCACATTGTTCTCACAATAGTTATACAGAACACAGTGTGTGAGCATGACCCACCTTCTTATTGATGTTGCTAAGGAAAGCAAAAAGAAAAAAATCTTCTCTTTAAATTAAGAGGAAGCAGATGCATGTACAGTCCAATGTTCCACAATTGCAGTGGGCCAGCAGTGAAACTTGCAACGTTGGAAGCTATTGATCCAAGCCTCCTACCGCTCATCTCACCAATCTAGCTCTGCGTTTCATGCCTTGTAATTAAGCTTTTTTGCTGGGTGATCAAGGGCAAGTCAAAGCAAGACCTGTATAACAAAACATTCATCTTTTGTATCTTCCAAGGTCAAATTCCCTTAGGATTAACATTGTAACCATTTACAGTGCTTTATAGAAGTGTTGTCAGTGTCAGCCTTCCAGACGAGTCACGGCCATTACTTGACCAGTTTCCTTTCTGTGAAAGTCTTAGAGAATGTTTTTCTCTGGGTGACTCTCCTTAGACACACTATAGTTCATTTATCCCTTTCCTCTCAGGTCCCATAATCTCCTTGACCAGAAAATTTGAGACACCTCTGAGTTATAGGATATTACACCACAGGTTCTCTTATGTCCTGAGCCCTTACTGACCTTGAAGTGACTCCAATTTGTTTTTTGACTGTGTTTAAGTATAAGAGACACAAATTATCAAGAGCTCATATTAATCAGGTTTGATCACTGATAGTGGTATATTATAACAGTTTAATATTTTCTATAATATTAATAGATGGATAATCTAAGTTTATAATATACCAGTAAGCAGTAAAAGACAGTAATGAAAATTATTGTTCCTAAGAGTTCTTTGTACAATATATTTAGCACTGTGTAAGGTCAGAAATCTATAACAAAGTTATGCAGGACTGCCTTTTATTTTGGCACAGAAAAAGTTATCCTCCTGCTGGTAGGTTCCTCTCTCTGCCCAGTAATAATTCCAAAACAGAAATAATTCCTCAAGAGAATGGAGCAAAATTTTATTATAAGGTGAAAGCAGCAAGCAGCAGTACTTAGTGTAAAGTGGAAATACGAACTTCCCCAGGAAAATGAGGTGGAGAGGGAGTCTGAAAAGGGTTCTCAAGGCGGCTCCTATGACTTGGGGTTTTAATAGACAACAATCATTATATTGTAGCCAAGTGGAGATTAGCCCATGGAGTTACAACTAGGAAAGTTTAATGCAGAAGCGATCCTACTGGATCTCTTGGTAGGTAGCTGTGCTACTCTTGAAAGAACAATTAATTGCAACTGAAAACAGCCAAATATATGAGACCTTTGTCTCCTGAGACTCCAGCTGTCGAGCCTCGGTCAGCAAGTCATCCTCTAGAAAACCTTTCGGACTTGCTCCTCGGCTTGGCTCCCCCACGTGTTTCAGCTACCGCTCTTGTCTGTGTGTCGTCCGGTCAGAACACTCCCCACAGTCTCCTCTGCTCCCGAGCCAGGGCAACTTCCAGAACTCTTGCTTCTCACAGAGCCATGCTCTCCTCCACCCTGACTGCTCGCAGCTGATGATTTAGTTAGGAAAAATGACGCCCAAACCTAGGAAACTGGGACTGAATCCCAACCACACCAGCACAGGCAGCCCATTGCTCTCAATCTCTTGTGAATTTCCTGCCTCAGAAATCGTACATTTTGGGGGCCCGGCAGGATGGCTCAATGGTCTAAAGCGCCTGTTTACGAAACCTTGGGCGGCTGCAGGGACCGCGGTTCTATCCCTGGCACCACATGCTGTGCCAGCCCTGCCCTCGGGGGAGGCTGAGCTGGCCATAAAAATAAATAAATAAACAAACAAAGGCTCTGAAACAAGAAAAAAATAAAATAAAATAATAAAATTAAATTTAAAAAGGAATCATACATTTAATGAAATCTTTAAATGAAGGAATAGAATAAGCATACGGTCTCTTTGACTTCAAACACACACACACACACACACACACACACACATGTTTCCACTTTATACTAAGTACTGCTATTTTCTGCTTTCACTCTATAATAAACTTTTGCTCAGTCTTCTCTTGCCAGCACGGCAGTGTGGAATTTATACATAAGGGAAAACTACTCTGCCATAAATAAGGATATGTTTGAAGCACTCACAGGTAAACGGATTCACTTGGTGACCGTTATACTGATGTAATATATCAGATACGGGTACATGAGATGAAATATTTCTTGGCTCTCTTCTACGGGAAACTCAACATATATAGAGTGAAACAAAGGCTTGAGACTGGAGGCAGGAAAACATTTCGCAAATGGGAGAGGGAACAACCAATGGATGGAAGAGGTAAGCGAGAAGAGAGGGGGTTTGACCCCCCACAACACACACACACACACACACACACACACACACACACACACACACACACACGGGAACAAATGGAAATAATGCTCACACAAGTGGGAAGCTCACCAAGCACCAAGGCCTGGAAAGCGCAGAGGAGAGATTGTAGAGGCAGGTGATCTAGGTGACTGAAAGAGTCGGACACTGGTACTGACTGCTCATAACAAAGGTAACCACTTTGTACTGCAAACACAACCCAATAAACAAACAGCAACCACAATGATGTGTTTTTTAACTTCTGCTTCATATTCAATTATTATTTTTTTTTTTTTTTTACGTAGCTGCAGTCTCCACTGTGTTCCCATTTTTCTCCCATTCGACCTCTTTCTTTTCTAAGTTTAATGTCGGAATGCTTCCTGTTCTCTTCTTACCGTACGTGGGATAGTACATTGTTCACTATGGTTCAGTGCCTACCGCGAAAAGGTGAACACATCTGAACACAACGGTGGCTCCCTTATCTCTCCCCCTAACTGCACTTTTAAGTTCTTCCATTTCAATGTTTATTTTACCTATTTTGAAAGTAATTTGTCTTCTTGACAGTTATATCAGCAAGAAACCAAGAACTAGATAATGCTGAGTCCCTACCTATCTTTAATACCACACCATCTGTTCAAAGCATCACAGGTCTTTTCTCATTTCTCATTTTCTCATTTCTTACCACATTTAGCTCTTCTGTAAAACTTTTATGAGAAAAATGTTGAGTATCCTTTTGTTTACAATTTCTTGCAACTACTTTGGATCTTCATTTAGCTGTATTTAGTCATATTTATATCCACTAAGTGCACAGACTTCCCCTCAGCATTCTGTTCATTCATTTTTTGAAATGGGACAATGAAAATATTTGAAGATTTGTTTAAATATCATTTCAAAAATTCTAAGTCTGATGCACATATATTATAAAATAACATTATGTTCATTTGACTCACAGATGCTCTTATTTACCTCAAAGTAGTCAAAATAATGGCTTATTACCTGTTCATTCAAGCCTTTCCTTTCGCAGATTTTAAACATCATATAGTTATAGGTCTTGTTATGGTTTATGTCTAGTTGTCCCCCCAAAGCCTCATGGAGTCATTGGGCGGGGACCTCTAGAGTTTGAGACTTGATCCATGATCCCTGGGATTATGGGTTTTAGTACTGATGGGATTATGGGTGGAAGTACTGCTAGGATTATGGGTGTAGCCTAGGGTGGGAGCTAAGGCGGAGAGCCTGAATGTAATATAAGGAGAGACAGAGAGACAGACTGGAGCTGTTGCTACTGCTCTGCTGCCGTGTTGGTTGGCTACCTCTGCCACCAGTTTGTTGCTGTTCCGCCGCCATGAACTGGATGCTCTCTGCTCTGTTCCTCTCAGCCTTGGGCCAGCCGAACATGGACTGAAACCTCTACGAACTGTGAGCGAAATAAACCTTTCCTTCCTTCATTTTGAGTGTCGGGTATTTGTCTTGGCAACAATTAAAAAGTAACTAATACAGGTCTTATACACCATCTCTATACATTATTTGTGAGAAAGATCTATATATTTTTTTCACCAACTTTTTGTATTTCTTTTAAATAAATTGAATCCTTTTGGGCTGGGGAGATAGCTCAGTGCAATAAGTGCTTGCCTGGCAAGCACAAGGTTTTGAGATTGATCCTTTGTACCACACACACACACACAAATATTTTATTTATTTCTTTATGTGGTACAGGGTCTTGCTACACAGCTCAGACTGGAGTGATCCTCCTATCTCAGCACTGGGATTCTAGGCATGTGCCACCACACCTAGTTTTAGTGGCCAGCCCACCATGCCCGGGGATGTTGGTCATAGCATGCAATACTAAGGATCAAACTCGGGTCCTTGTGCTTGCCACTCAGGCACTTAGACCACTGAGCTATCTCCTGAGCCCTAGTTTCTTGACAATATATGATGAATTTAATTTCATGTTAGAAAATATCCTTCTCATTCTTTGAGAGCTGACCTTATAATTCAATAAGTCCTAATTTAGCTATTTCCTAACCAATTGGTGAGAAGTTTTTAATCATTTCCTCTGCAACACTATTAGGTGTTTCTGGTCACGGAGACGTTAGGTCATGAGGAATCTGAGACATACAGAACTTTCTGAAGGCATCACACAAACACTCCAGCAGTCCGCACACAGTGACACTCGTAGGTCGAATTGTCTCAAGAGCACCACAAGAGGCGTAGATCCTTGGGCCTCAGACATCTGTGTTCAGGAGAGAACGGAGAGAAACGGCACAAGAGCTTGGCGCTGCCCACAGGTGTGCAGAGGCAGAGCACAAGGTGGGCGAGGTGAAAGGTAGCCCGTGAGGCAGTAGCACACAGGCTGGCTGATATCTAGAGCATGGCAGAGCAAAGGCTAAGCTTCGCTAAAATCCTCAATTAGCAGGGAAGTTGGGGGCCCCACCCTACCACAGAATCAATTAAAACATTGTCCTACAGTCACTGCTTGCTCTAAAACAAGGAAATTCTTCTTAGGATATAAATATGTGTTTTAGTCAGAGTTACTGTCTTAGTTACTCTTCTCGCCTTGCTGGGACAAATACCCAACACACAAGCTTAGGGAAGGAAAGGTGTATTTAGCTCAGTTACTGGAGGTTTCAAGACACCGCCCCCGCTCTATAGGATCTGAAGGAGAGACTGGGGTGCTGCCGTGTCCAGGATGATCCTCTCCATCTCTCTAAGAGAGACCACCAGGGCTGGGGGTGGGGAGGCGCATGCTGGCAGCTTAACAGTTCTTGTCCCTCTCCGGCCCCGCCCCTGGTCCTGCCCTCGGCCTCTGGTCCCGCCCCCGAGTGCTGACAGCCCCCATGATTTACATAAGGCTTTGTGAGGGCAACTAGATACAAGCCATAACAATATTCTTTGCCGTATTCTCTACTGTCCTTCCCACATGCAATGACAGGTATTCAATCAAAGATAAGGAAGCATAAGCACAAGCAAGGAGACTTATCACCGGCAGAGCAAATAATCAGAAAAACTAGATTCAGAAATGGATTTTATACTTACATCCTCGGAAAGGTACATTAATGCCCATGAGACCTATTTCAAAGGACCTTCATTTAATCTAGTAATCTTACTTTTCATGTTGATGCAAGAAAAAATAAAATCTTAGGCCCCTCAAAATGAATTACATGTAAATGCTGAAGACAGCTCTGTTTATAAGGGTGTGGAGCCAAACACAGCTCAAATAGCCATGGACAGAGAGATCACTTCATAAATTAACTTATTGCCATGTATTGAGAAGCTCCTCAGCAAGGAAAATAAATGTTAAATACTAGAAAGTAGGAAGACCTATCTGAAATGGAAAGAGGATCCAGAGACTCAGGAACAGAAGAGGGAAAATTATTTTAAAAGGAATTACAATGTGGTATGTTCATGTACTACTAATTCCATGCAAAGAATGTAAACAGCAGTTCTTTAATATATTTTCTAATAAAAAGAGAAATAAAAAAGCTATAAAACTCAACTTTTGGGGCTGGGGAGATAGCTCTGTGGCACAAGTGCCTGCATGGCAAGTGCAAGGTCATGAGTTTGAACCCTGGTCCTGCAAAAAAAGAAAAAAAATAAATTCAACTATTAGGAAACAAAGTCTTTTGTTAAAGAACTGTTGATAAACACAGTAACATACTGGGAAGACTGAGCTCGGCAAAAGAGTAGGGGATTCCATGTGTGTGCTGTTTAGAATTGTCAAACGTACTCTACAATGACAGCGACTTCCAGTAAGAATCAGGAAGCTGATCTGCTATAGAGAGGAATGAGGCTTTTACAGGGGAAAGAAGTATTCTGTATCTCCATCATTAAGGTGTTTGTTGTATGAGCATGTATATTTGTAAAACTCCATGTATTTGTGTAAGTAAAATATATGCATGATATATTGAATACATCTTAATAAGTTTATTAAAAAATAAATATTGTATTACAATTAAGCAAGATACACACTGAGAAAAATATTATCAATACCAATAGCTAGCAAAAGACACATGCTACTATAGGAACAGTTAAGATTAATAATAATAATAATCAGTTCAAGTTCACTAAAAAAGAAAAAGTTATAAAGAATGAAAAAGCACTTCATAAAAAAATAAGCAGTTAATATGCAAATATAAAATGCTAATAATTATTAGGGCCAGCAGTATGGCTCAGCCGACTAAGCATTTTCTTAGGGAAGCGCAGGAGCCTGATTCGATTGCTGGTCCTGCCTGCCCCGCTGGCCCCACTCTGGGGCATGCTGAGCCAGCGATGGAGTCCAGGAGTGGCGGTGCGTGCCTGTAATCTGAGCACTTGGGAAGCAGGAAAGAGGAGGATCACTGAGTCAGAGCCGCATACTGGGACCTAGTAGTTATGAATCATGTTGGAAATTAAAATTAAACGGAGAGACTACGGCACGTCTTTACATTAGCCACAAGCACCAAAAATGGAGAAGCTGAAGGTCGCGTGACATATTTCCCTGATGGGGACACAAAATGGTACAGAGAGTTTGGAAAAGAACTGGATGGCTTCCCTATGAAGTCAGTATGCGTCTTCCTTATAAACTAAGGGAGGCTAAGGCCGGAGGATTGCAAACTCAAACCCAGGTTGGACAGTTTAGTGACTTAGATTTTCTCTCAGAACAAAAAACAATAGATAGAATAGGGATATAATAATACAGTATCAAGGCCCTGGGTTCAATCATGAGCACTGGAAAAAAATTATATTTTCCATCATAAGTAATATTCTAGGTTTGAACCACATTTAGAGTCATAGGAAAACCTTCCCGACATTGTCTTCAGAGATTTAGTTATCTCATCTGAAAGATGAGTTTGTATTTTGTATTCATGTTTTTGTTTGAAGTGTATGTTTGTGTTCCTATAAATGTGTGTGTGAGTGTGTGTCTGTGTGTCTGTGTGTGTTTTCAATTTAAAGTCATACTGGTGAACCTGTGGGAATTGAAAATTTCTTCAGAGTAAGGTACTTATTTTTATCAAGGGTTATCCCTTAAACTAAATATTGATGTTTTACATAACTTATGTTATCAGATCCTGTATCTAAAGAGTGACTTACACTTCAGTATGGCTACCACCTCAATTGATGTGGCTGGAGACCATCACCTGCTCCTCGTTATGAATTATGTGCAAACGCCAGTAAATTCTCTGCAGCATCGCACTCACCATAGCATGAGCAGAAACACATATGCCTGATCTTCTATTGATAAGCAATAAAAGTAATGAACTACACCACACGCATGCCCAGAAAAATTCCTGTGAGATGGGTCTGAGCCACTTCCTTTGTCTATTTTTCCTGAGATTTTGGCTCTTTCACAGTAGCTACATGCAATTTTGTCATAAATATGTTTATATTTTAACTACCTGAGAGAAATTTCTTCTTTGAAATGGTACAAAGTGGGGGGAAAAAAAATTCCGACTTTGGGTTATTTGGGATGTGACAGGTTGCATGCCAGTGTGAACGCCTGCCGCATGCGCAGGAGAAACAGCCGCAGGGAGCAGCAGCCCACGCTTTTCACCACGTGATCAGCGTTGCTAGGAACAAGACAGCTGGAATCAGCTGCATGGAAAGTCTCCGTCCAGAGAACAGCTTTAGGGACGCTGTGTTGATTATCCGTTGCTTATAGCTCAGTTTCCTCTTTCCGGCCTTCCCAGGGCGGGATCCCCCTGCATGTGAAAACAAATCTAAGACATCTCTGCACTAAAAATAAAGAAAGATTATGGCAACTGAAGGGAGAAAAGCAAGAATAATGACATAATAATAATAATAATAATAATAATTTCATATACTTTGTAGCAATTTCACGGTATCTCAACTCGCTTCAGGCCCCTGTTCCATAGCAGGATAGCTTAGAACATAATACATGCATCGTCTTTCCTTCTGGTGCAATCTCGGGACAAAACATCAAGGAGGAAAGGGCAGCTTTCATCTCCTCTACCCTTCTTTTTGGCCTCAGGGTACCACCCTACCCCTTAGTGTGAGACATAGTGAAGAAGTACTGCCACAGGCAACTGGGCTGGGGTTCAGGGAGCACCCCGATTACCTAACGTGAGATGTTAACCTCGGCTGCAAATAACCAGAGAATACATGTCACATAGTAAGGACCATTCCAAAGAAATCTTTAAGTGTGCAAAAAGATAAGAAAAGTTCATATATGGGTAGGGGCCTTTGTGTGTATTTGAGCATCTATAAATTGATAAATGCTCATATATTCATGAGCTTCTTGTCACCGGATGTGAATATGCATGAGAGATACATTGCTCCATAGGACAAGTGTACCAACACCTCTGTAATAGTGCTTTTAATTTTCTCACATTCCCAAGCCATTGTTACCTGAAAGATACTAATAAGAAATCCTGGGTCCGGTAGGATGGGTCAGTGGTCTAAAGCGCCTGCTTAGGAAAGCCTAGGAGGCTGCAGGGCCTGCGGTTCAATCCCCAGCACCACATGCTGCACCAGCCCTGCCCTCAGGGCAGGCTGAGCCGGCCATAAAAATAAATAAATAAACAAACAAGGGTTCTGAAACAAGAAATTAATTAATTAATTAATTAATTAATTATTTTTAAAAAAGAAATCCTACATTTCCCAAAAGGTCAACTCAAGAACTAATCATTTCAACAAGCACATATTTTATTTTGTTACTATTATTTAATGTAAGTGGTACAAGGTCTCACTAGGCAGCTCAGACTCATAGTGATCCTCCTGTCTCAGCCTCACTAGCGCTGGGATTACAGGCGCACACCACTATGCCTGGTCTCAGTGGCCGGCTCAGGACACCCAGGGGTGGGATCAGCATGGCCTGTGGTGTCAGCGACCGAACCCCAGTCCCTGCACTTTCCTAAGCAGGGGATTAGTCCTCTGAGCTATTTTTCTGTCTCTAGAAGTGCATATTTCAAAAATATTTTCAAAATTAGTGCAACTAATCTCACCAATATGTACATGTTATAGTTTGTGTATAGGTGTCCCTCCAACGCCTCATGCAGTCATGGGGCTGCTTAACAAATTTATAATTGATTACTGTGAGAATGGGTGCGGCATCACCCTGAGGCAGGTGATTTGCATTTCAGTGTAAGAAAAGAAGAGTAGTTAGCTGCCTGAGCTGCCGCTACTCTTTCCCTTCCCTCTCGTGCTCTTTGCCAGCCCCCATTAAAGGTTGTTTTCTGCCCTGTGTCTCTCTTCCTTGGAGCCAGCTAAATATGGACTGAAACCTTCAGTAACTGTGAGCTAAATAGTGAGATCTTGTCTCCAAAAGAAGAAAGAAAGAAAGAAAAAGAAAGAAAGAAAGAAAGAAAGAAAGAAAGAAAGAAAGAAAGAAAGAAGGAAGGAAGGAAGGAAGAAAGGGAAGGAAGGAAGGAAGGAAGAAAGAATGAAAAAGAAAAGAACAGATCATGGGTATTTCCATAGTATTTTAGGAGAAAAATAATCTTGACTTGCTACCAACTTGAATTACAGTCAGCCTTTATGGTGTGGAACTGAGTTTGTAGGTCAGGGATCCACTGTAAAGTACTTACACTGATACAGAAGTAGATAAAGTATATGGAACGTTTTAAATATGAAAAAAAATACATTACAATTATCAACAAGGGCCAGGGAGATAGCTAAAGGGCTAAAGAGCCTGCCTGGGCTTGATCTCTGACACTAAAATAAATAAATAAAAATACATACATACATGCATACATACATAAGCAATGAGCTTTCTGATTGTACCATGTACTTTTATTTATACATGTATTTTACGCGTATTTCTTAATAGATTAAATTAGAAAAAGAAGAAAAGTATCTCTAGTCCTTTATTGGATAGGATAATTCTAAATGCCAAGTCATCCTATCTTTGGATATAAATGTGTGACTTTACGAAGCGACATCTGTGGAATTTGTGATATTAAAATTCTGATTAAAGATTTACATATATTATATGCATTGGCTGTGGCTAATAAAATCACACATCCAACTATACCATCAAATATACTTAGCATTAAGGCACACACAGTTGCTCTTGTTACCACAAATTTGCTCCGTTATTTAATGCTCACATGACGTGCATGAACTACACGGGTAATTTATTCCTGATTTACTGTAAGGCATGGCATTCTGGAGCCGAATCTTTGCTTGAATATTCTACAGAGTGTGAAAGGAAAACGGGATGCAAAGGGGATGCGGACCTGGGAAGGAGAGGGAATACTCACGTGGTGATGAAATAATAAACAAGTTCACAATGTAGATATCTGTAAGCAACCCTCAGGCAAAATCAGAAGGCTGTAGAAGTGCAGAAGGTTTTCCTTATGAGTGTGCGCGCGTCCAGAGGTCATTACACAACACATGTAGACAAAGCTATCGATGAGTGGGGAATTCCAATGCGACTATATGTGTCTTTGAGATAGTGGAATATCTCCAAAGATTTTAAATTTGCATCACCCCTTGAAAGTTTAATTTTCTCTCATCTATCCTTTATTATAATTCCCTTTAGGTTGTGTGCCTAGCGAGTTACTCTCCCATGGAGGAAGAAGATGAGTGTGCTTGGCTCTGCGTATAGTTTACACTGGGGTGATGTTGACACAGGAACAACTATTTCACAATTAATTTAACTGAGCTACATTGCAGTAGCTGTGGATAAGTATACAAGAGAATGATCAAAATATGTGGCGCATGTTTACTGTTTCAGAATTTATTACAGTAAGGCACATTTTGCTGCTGATCCCCTGCATAATGAGCACAGCACTCTCAAGCTCACTTAGTCTATCACTCTTGCCACTTTTTCAAAGTCTTGTGTTTTTCCTAAGTACCATTAGGAGGCACAATGAAAAAAAATGCAGTGATTGTTTTTGCCACTTGTCACCTAACAGAAAGGCAGGCTCGGAAAAAGATAAGTGTACAGAAAAATAATGGTAGTATGCCCACCCTTTTGACAGGATCTGATGCTGTGATGTTTATGGCTCTCAAAGTTAAAATGACTAAGAAAGGGGCCAGGGAGATAACTCAGTGAAGTAAGTGTTTGCCTGCAAAGCACAAGGTTCTGAGTTGGATCCTTGTTATCACAATAAGTAAATAAATAAATAAGGAAAAGCAAAGCAAATTAATTGAATTGATTCAAAGCATTGAGGCAGTATGGACAGAGTTAACTAAAGATACACAACAGAAATTCTGAAACTGCTACAGAAGGTACAACCAGGTGAAGGATAAGTGTGCTCTAAGCAAGGGGAAATATTCTGAGGACTAATAGCAGAGCATCTTTTACTGCCATACATCTTGTTAATTTTTTTTTTTTCCTGCAGAACCAGGGATTGAACGCAGGGCCTGGCACTTGCGAAGCAAGCATTTGTGCCCCTGAGTGATCTCCCTGACCCCTGCCATGCATCTTTTAATCTAAATATTCGCCTTATCTTTTATCATATGTAATAAATGGTGGAGCTCTCTGTTGCAAAAGTATTAGAAACTTTACAAACTCTGCCTTCATTTCATCTGCTATATCTTGAGCTGAAACAGCTTCTCTCTCTCTTTATACCTTAAAACTTTTTTAAATGCTTTCTGAAAATTTGTCTTGTTTCTAATGAGAAACTATGTGTTTCACACTCTGTTGATTGAGTATTAGGTTTTCTCCAAATAAATTATAACATTTTTACAAATGTAAATGCTGAAATTAAAAGTAGAATGTTTTACAACGAGGTTAAATAATGTTTTCAACTTTACTTTTTCATGGTTACTATAAAATCTTTAGTGGGAAACAAAATCCTAAAAGCTATGTGTGTTAGGGTGTGTGTGTGTGTGTGTGTGTGTGTGTGTGTGTGTGTGTGTTTACTCAGGATTGAATCCATGGTCTTTATACCGAGCTACCTTTTTTTATTTTTTATTGTGAGAGACTTGCTAAATCACTGAGCGCTAATTTGCCCAGCTGGACTGTAAACCTGTAATTTTTCTTCCTCAAGCTTCCAGAGTGCTGGTATCTGAGGCATGGTACCACACCTCACTGCTTCTCCTTTCTATTGTATGGGTTTTAAAACAAATATGAGAGGCTATACAGAGTTGAGACTTACTAGAAAACCATGAAAAGGGCCAGTGAGATAGCTCAGTGGTCTGAGCACCTGAGCGGAAAGCACAGGGACTCGAGTTCCATACCCAGTAGCACACGCTCTGAGGGACTTTCCCGGGCTCTGGAGACCAGCTGTGGTGGCGCATACCTGCAACCCCAGTGCCGGAAGATCACTACGATTTGAGCTGCGTGAGACCTTGTACAAAAGTGAGACCTTGTACAAAACACATAAAAATTAAAAGAAAAAAAAATACGTAATCAAAGGGATTGCCAGATAGCTTCGTGAACTAATAAGTGCCTGTGTAGGCAGAGCACAGCAGCTGGGTCTCCATCCCTAGTGTGCCATACTGGCCGAATCCCCCAGGCACACTGAGACAGCGATTGAGACTGATAATAGTGGAACACACCTGTAGTCCCAGCACTTGAGAGGCTGGAACCAGGAGAATCATTATGAGTCCAATCTACATAGTGAGACCCTGAATATCCTGTAGAGTAGACTCTGTACCAAATACATTAAGAGAGAGAGAGAGAGAGAGAGAGAGAGAGAGAGAGAGAGAGACAGAGAGAGACAGAGACAGAGAGGAACAGAGAGAGAGAAAGAAAGAAAGAAAGAAAGAAAGAAAGAAAGAAAGAAAGAAAGAAAGAAAGAAAGAAAGAATCAAGAGAAATGACCTAACTTCCAGCAGGAACGTGGTGGAGTGCTAAATGGCAGAACAAAAGCATCTCCACATTCTTCTGTGCAGATACTGAAGTACAGCAATGTGAAGAAAAGGAGGGAGGGAGGGAGGGAGAGAGGGAGGGAGGGACCCAGGACCCAAACAGAATCTGAATGTGAAT
>PVJA010000960.1:0-141001 GCA_004027025.1 Myocastor coypus
CTGGGTTTTGGAACAGGAAGGCGAAGGACTCGCGGACCGGGGTCCAGGAGTGGGTGTGGGGCACTGTGGAGTTCCGGTTCCTGAACCTCTGACCTTGAGCCTGCAGAGTCCGCCGCCTGAGCAGAAGCCTGGTGGAGGGCGCTGCCACGCGCTGCCCACGCCCTCCCTCACTGCGTCGTCCTTTGATTCATGCCTCCCTCTTTCCTCTTCTCGCTCGCTTTCCTGCTGGCCTTGAGCCTGACCTGCCCCGTGCTAAGACGTCCACTGCGACCGGTCACCCAGACACGGTCGGTCTGTTACAGGCGCTGCTGCAGGCCAACTAGGATGATAGGCTTTTGTGGATCCTGCAGCCCCTTATGTTGGCGCAGCCTGCCTGCTTGCGGGTCACCCCACACACACACACTTCTATCCCCAGCGCCCCGCGACACCTACCAGATTTCACTGTGTGCAGTTGCTGTCCTCCATACAGCAGAGACCTCTAGCCCCAGACGCTCCTCCTGACCCATATGTCACCTGCTCAACAGGCTTGTTTGCTGAGCCAGCGAGTGTGCCCTTTATCTGCTCATTCACCGTCCATCCATCCGTGCCAAGGGCCCCAAGGGCCTCCCCAGGGTCAGCCTCTAGAAGCTCCCATAGCAGGAGAGACAGCCCGTGTACAGCTCTGAGACGCTGTAACCGCACTGAGTCCTGGGGCCCAGGAAGGGCCCAAGGACAGGCAGTCTGAGAGGTGGCATCTTCAGCACCAGCATTTGCCAACGGCCCTGATGTTCTGCCACCCATCCCCATGGTCAGGTAGAAAGCAGCGTCTGGTGCTCTTCCCTTCCTAAAGCCTCCTGTTTGGCGCCCAGATACAGCTCAGTGGCATGACAAAGGCAAGGTCCTGAGTTTGATTCCCATTACCAAAAATAACAAAACTAAAGTCTCCCACTGGGCATTGCTTCTGACCTGCTGCTCTAGGCACTGTTGCCTGCTGCTTGCTCCACTGCTGAAAGGCCACCTCACTTGAGTCACAGCACCTGTCGTCTGAGGGTTCATACATATCCCTGCTGGAGCTCTGCCTTCCATGGTGGCCATCCAGGAAGGGGCTACTGTTGCCGTTGGTGAATAAAAATGTTTCTTCAGCTTGTTTCATAGGACTGTGCCTCTTCTGGCCCTTGAGTTGCTGTATGATGTGTAGAGGGCTGATGGCAGTGTGGTGAGGACGCACTAGGAAGCTGGGTGCCTGGTGGTCAGGCAGAAAGGGAGGCAGAGCACAGAGCTAGCAGGATGGGCCTGAGGCAAGCTGCCCGGCCTCTCCTGGCTCTGCATCTTACTAGTAGGTGCAGTCTTGGCCATATTCCTATGTGCTTCTATTTCTTTGCCTACATAAATCATAAGGAGTTAAATAGCTGTGGAATAAGACCTTTGGTTTTATTCCTACAGTCAGTGTTGTTTGAAGTTATGCTCCTCAAAATTCAACCACAAAAATGTATCCCATATCCTGGGGAACCGAAGGGCCACCCAACACCACATAGCCTCTCTGACAGCCTGTGGCTGTACGGGTGGAATGGCTGTGGGGACCCAACCAGCAGCTAGCCCTGGAGGGCAGTGGTACCTTGCTTTGTCATAGCCCTCTTCTCTGTTCTGTGGCAGCTTCCTTTTGTCTATTGTGTTCATCGGATGTTCACTTCCCAGACGGAGGGGGAGCTCAAAGTGACTCAGGTTCTCAGAGAAAAGTTTCCTCAAGCTACTGCTATCAAGGTCACTGACATTTCGGGTAAGACTTTCTCTTACCCGTCCTGAGAAGCTTTGGCAGGATTTTGTCCTGGGGATGGGCAGAGGGCAAGGAGGTTTGGAGGAGGAAACTCATTGCCAGTGGGGAGTCAGAAATGTCAGACAGAACCTGGGGTCAAGGGCCAGCTGTGGGGACCCAAGGTTGTCTGCCTGGCCCTGTTTGGATAAGGGCTCTCAGTCACTGAAAACCTTAGGTATACAGTCTCCTATGTGACAGCAGGATGAATCTCATTTTAATTTCCCCCACATTAGTCTGTCTCCTAGAATGAAGCTCAAGTGGTTTTGTCAACTGCTGTACTTTCCTTGGGTAAATAGGGCTTCAAGGGCAAAGGACCTTTCTACCCCCGTCCATCTAGTGAGGCTCAGCCTTCCCCAGTTCAGGCTGGCTGTGTTTGGTACACAGCCTCCATACCCACAGGAGAGGGAAGATAGGCCCTTTATCCCATCACACACAGGGACAGCATAGCTGGTAACAGCTAGATAGGGTCCACCTGAATCACCACACCCAGAGGACTAGGCCATTCTGCAGCTCACTGGCTTCACAAAGGGCATAGTACTTACACAGATTGGCAGAACATTTTGAGAGTGGATTTTATTCATGCAACTGCTGGAAGCTCATCCAAAGATCTGTTGGAATGGAAAGTTGGGTGAGGGTTCTGCCAGTTCTGGAGCAGTGCTTAAACCTTGATATTACCATCTCTGTAACTGCCTCAGGCCCAGAGCAGGCCTGGAACTTGACCCTCAGGATGGCTCTGCCCAGCCTTGGACAAAGTATAGAAAGGTTGTTGTGATGTGGTGATATATAGATATACATGTAGGTTTTGGTGGTATGGTAGTAGTGGGTGTTGAACGTAGCACTGTAAACTGAGCTACACTGCCTCTTTGAGATAGTTTTGCTAAGTTGACTAGGAACTTGTGATCCTTCTGCTTTAGCCTCCCAGAATGCTGGGATTTCAGGCGTGCACCACCACACTGTCTAGCCTATCACTCCATCTCTGAGGCAGGCCAGAGAGAGAACTTTTCTTCCCCAAGGTAGATAGGTCATAGGAACTCTAACCTTTCCACACCTGTCTTGATACTGCCCACAAACAGACTCTCTGATGGTAAGGTCCCTATTTCAGAAAGCCCTTGTCTGAGCAGAGCCAAGCTGGCAACCTTGGGTGCTGGGCCTTGCCCACAGCCCTCATGGAATGGATGCTGTCCAGAGAGGTCATGAAGAATTAGAACAGACTGAGTTGCCCTGGTTCCTATAAAAGTGAGCATAGAAAGAGTTCCCATAAAAGGGAGGGAGGTTCTGAGTGTGGCAGTCTGTGGAGGACAGGGGAGCTCTGCACTTCTAGTCATACCTATCCTGTGCATCTCTTCACTTACCATAAAGTAATGTGTATATCCAGGTCTGTGAACTGCTGAAGCAAATTGATCAAACTCAAGGCACGGGTTTGGGGACTTCAACTGATAGTGATCAGAAGCACCAGTCAAACCACCCAGGCAGGGCTTGTGACTGGCACCTGTAGGTAGATAGTGTTGGAACTAAATCAGATTAGCGAGTGCCTGGGTGTCTGCTGCTGCAGGACTGCCTGCTTGCTGGTGTGGAGAGGCGCCCACAGGTGGGTCACAGAAGTATCTGTTGCGAGTGTGTAGTAGGAGAAACTGAGTGTGAGTGGGTTTCCCTTCTCTGTCTTTAGACACTGAGGTCAGGAAGCTGTGGGCACGGTAAGAGAAACAAAATGAGCCAGGCATGGGGTGCACACCTGTAATTCAGTATTCAGGAGGCTGAGGCGGGAGGCTCACCATGAATTGAAGGCCAACCAGAGCTACCTAGTGAGTTCAAGTCCACCTGCAACTACATAGTGAGAACCTGTTTCTAGAAGGAAAAGAAGAAGAAAGAAGGAAGAAGAAAGGAAGAAGAGAAGAAGGAAGAAGAAGAAGGAGAGGAAGAGGAAGAACAATAACAACAACAACAAAGCCTGTTGGATAGTCACACTTCTCAGTGGTAGCCTGGTGCTCTTGGCACAGCCCAGCCCCTGTTTGGTGCCAGCACAGCTCACGTATCCTCAGGAGCTGTGGGTTTGGGCAGGGCTGGAAGGGCCCACCCCAAGGTTCTCTTCTTAGGCACCATTCCACCCAGCAGGTGCAGGCCCAGCCCCAAGTACGTGCCAGTTCAGGGCCTTTGCTGGGTCTCTGGTTCTCAGTGTTGCTTTGTTCTGGTCTTTTGGATGAGTTTACAAACACAGCTTTGAAACCGAATGCTAGTGTAGTTTTGCAGTTTTTTGTTTTTTTTAATGGCCGGCTCAGTCTCCCCTGGGGGCAAGGCTGGTGCAGGATGTGGTGCCTAGGATTGAACCTCAGTCCCTGTGGCTGCCTAAGCTTTCCTAAGCTGGCGCTTTAGACCAGTGAGTCATCCTGCTGGCCCATAGTTTTGTACTTTTTAAAGTGCTAATTGCAGGTCCATTGGAAGGTGTAAGACTGAAGTGCAGTCCTTCCCACCCGCCCTCTTCCATGGCGTTTGTTGGCCACGTTCCCTCTATGCTCTGCACCTTAGCTTTCCTGTCCACAGGTAATAAGTGGGGCAGTGCAGTGCCCTTGCAAAACAAAGTCCCTTGGGGTGGAGGCAGCCTGCCAGGAAGGTGTGCTGTCAGACAGGCAACTGCAGTCCTTTACACCTCTTGGTGACTTCTGATGCTGAAGGACAGCATTTGGACCATCTTTGGGTCGCACAGTACCTCAGGGACATATGGGCTACAGCTGCTGTGCTTAGTAACTGAAGCCTTTTTGACTCATTTTTGTTTTAGGAGGCTGCGGGGCGATGTATGAAATTAAAATCGAATCAGAAGAATTTAAGGAGAAGAGAACTGTGCAGCAGCACCAGATGGTTAATCAGGTCAGTGGCAGTATGGCGGTCCTTTGCCTCTAGCCTTTGGCACCTCAGGTCTGCGGAGGGGGCGTGGTGGTTTTCACTGTTGGTGCTAGGAAAGAGTAACGCTTCACTGCCATCAGGAGAGCAGGGCTTCAGACCTCAGAAAGATCTGATCTGGGCCTGTGTGAAATGAGACATCGATTTTATTCAAAATTAAAAATAAGCCACCCAGTGAAAGGAACTCAGCTGGTATCTGTTGGGAGATTACAGGCAAGAAGAAGAGCTGGCCTGTGTTTTCTGATTGGCTTACAGGGAATTAAATGTTTAGCTCCCCAAAGCCATTCCTCTTGGGACAGTTCAGCCTCACTCCAGAGGTTGTTCCCTATCCCCACCATCCCAGCATTGTCTTGTCACAGGAGAAAAAGGTGGGTAGGAAGGAGGGAGGCCCTAAGCCCAACCTTCATAGCTTGTGGGAACATGCTGATGCGGGTGTCTGAAGGTACTGCTGTGGTTACAGGGACTTTTAGATGATGAAGTCTGAGGACTGTTGGGCTTTGATAGACTTACATTGTAGGAACAAAGGTGAAACATTAAGAGCAGATCCATTGGCCTGGGTGGATCAGAGCTAGGACCTGGCATTGCCCTGCTCTGGGTGTGCTGGGCGTTGAGGTTCTGATAGGTACCCACTGCAGAGGAGGCAGCCTGGGGAGTGATTGGATTCTGCTGCCCAGGCCTGCTCCCAGCGCCCTGTGCTATAGCTCTACAGGAGCAGCGTAGGAGGGGTGGGACCCCTGTCCGGCACTGTGCCCATCTGATTGGGGTCTGGGTGAAGCTTTCCTCTATAACCTTTCCTGGTGCTTAGTAATGGAATCATAGACTCAGATTCTCAGCTCAGAAAGCCATGAAAAGGTGACCTGGCCTGGATCACCTTCCCTAGTGACTCCCAAGGGGCAGGACAGCCCTGCTTCCTTGGCTCCCTCCAGGAGTGGACTGTCATTCCTGGGTGACCTGTTGCCACCTGGCATGGGCCTTGGCCTCTGCAGTTATTTGCTCAGGGCCAAACTCCAGGGAAGCAGGCTGAGAAGGTGCTTTCAGCAGGGGCACCTCTTGGCACCCCACTTTGGGCCTGGCTCTGCATGGAAGGAATGAGGTTGACAGCTGTTGCCCCTCCCCACCCCAACCCCTGCCCAGTCACCACCTCCACCCTTCACTGTCCCTGCTCACAGCCCTTTAGTAGGTCCTCTTGCCCACAGAGCCTGGCCTAGCTCCTAGCCTGGGACCTGCCCTCCTGGGGGTAGTCTGCCTCAGTCTACCCTAGCCTCTGCTCTGTGACTCTGTGGCCCTGTCTCTTGTGCCTGTTCTGCTTCAGCTAGCAACTCCAGGCTGCCTTGTCCCCAGCTCCTCCCAGCAGTGTAGCAGAGATGCCCTCCTGTACACTTCTGCAGAAGAATGGAGTGAGTCAGACTGATGGGCCGCCACTGTGGCCTCAGGTCTGCTTTTATTAGCTGTTATAGTACTTCGTCACTTATTCATGCCTTTTTATCTATTTCCTCAGCACCCAATTTAATGCTATGGGCACAGGGCTCAAATTGTCTTGCCCAGGGCTCTTCACCAGGGTCACTTCCCCTCACAGTGCCTCAGCTTCCTCAGCTGTGAAGTGATCCCCACAATCTCTAAGGTTTCTGTAACCTAGAGCAGTGATACAGTAGTGTGCTCAGGGTCTACCCACAGGGCTGCAGAGAGCGGGGAGCAGGCAAGCCAGAGGCACCAAAGCTGAAAAGGTTCCTGAAGGTGTGACTGGGCCTCACCCGTAGAAAGAATCTGTGAGGAGGGAGGCTGGCTGCACAGGGTATAGACACAGGGGCAGCCTCCAGGGAGCAGCCTGGTCCTACAGCGAGGAGGTATCCCAGGGTCTGTGTGCTCTTGCTCAGCCCTGTCCTCAGGCTTTTTCCATGGACATTTCTTGTTTGTCCACAGAGTTGAGTGACTCCCCTGTGAATGTGGAGATGAGTTGTATTGCTGGCCAAGTGGGACAGCTCCAGTCAGATGTGGCCAGGGCTTCAAGACTCCTGGGTTCACATCCTTTTTTAAATATCCTGACTCTTACTCTACTTTCTTGCTGACTTTGTATCAGCAGTAGAGTCTTGATGATAGATAGATAAATAGATAGATAGATAGATAGATAGATAGATAGATGGATAGATAGATGAAAGGAGAGGAAAGAGAGAGATGATAAGACTAGCTTTTCTAAAGATTTCTTCTGATTCTGCAAATCTGTAAACCTGACTATGGTACTACAATTAGAATTCTCTGTTTTTAATAATAGAGACTAGTTTAAAACTAACATAAACAAACCAAGAGAATGAATTGACGCATGTATGAAATCACTTGGTATCCACCATGCCTGCATACAGAATCTTAAAACAAATGTCCCTGCTTGCTCTCATTCTGTCTTCACTTTCAGTTTGTCTCTCCATGTTGGCCTCATATTCTAACAAGGATGAGTTTTCTCTCCTTAGTAGAGAACATGGTGCTCAGTCACCTCTGTTAGCACCATTTCAGCCTGGTAACCCAAGCGTTGAGCCTCCATACTGAAAAGATCCCAGGAGAGATTCTTATTGGACCAGTGTGGGTCACGTGCCACCTATGAGCCAGTTTATGACTTATGCTTATGCTGGGCCAGTCACGCTTCTTACTTGATAATCCCAGCAGAAGGGTGGAATTAAAGTTTCATAGGGCCTGTTCCCCTAGAGAAGGGAGATTGCTGAGGACACTGGTAGCAGAATGTCCCCCCCACCTTGAGGTTTTGGTGTAGTGAAGAAGGATTGTAGGGCCGGGGATATAGCTCAGCAGCACAGTCCTCACAGAAGTGTGAGGTTGTTGGATTTCCAGTACCAAAAAAATAAAGGGCTCCTCTCCTGTGCATGGGCAGTGCACCAGAACCTTCCAAGCCACCTCCAGTCCCATAGCCTTCCTTTTTCCCAACAATGTGGGGGCTCTGGTCACTTTGACTGTGGTGGCTTGTTCAGATTTGGGTTCTGACCCTGTGGCCTTGAACAAGCCTCAGAATAATATCCCATGAGTCTTTATTTTCTGCCCTAAAGTAAAATTGGACCATTTATGGTAATTGGTGGGGTAATAAAGAACAACTGCTCATGGCTTGAAGTAGAAGATCATAGGACACAGCCTACCTAAGGTCATTGGGGGCAGGGTGAAAAGTTGTACTACATCCATGTCACGGGATGCAAAGATGGAGGATACGCATTGTACCGGATGTGGACAGATCGCCAAGATAGAGGGTTAGGGAAAAAGCAGTGTAGAAGCACTGTGTTTGACATGTTAAGCATTTGTGCTTGTAGAACATCGTGGGGTGGAATTGATATTTATATTAGCTCACATATTCATTCTCAAAGCACTGCAGTAGTCCACACACACACACACAAAAAAAAAAAAAAATCAATAACTTCTCTATTTGGGGACAGAGGCAGAATCTGAGAGGCAGAGGATGTTGTGTGTGGGCGAGGGATTTCACTATATGTCTTTTTATACCTTCTAATTTTTAAACCATGCTACATTTTGTTTGTTTGCTTCATGTCTTGAGATAGAATCTCACTTTATTGCACAGGCTAGCTCAGAGCTCCTGCACTCGGGATCCTCCTGCTTCAGCTTCTCAGCACTGGGAACGTAGGCTTGCACCTCTGTGCTTGGCTTAGATATTGGTTCAGACAAAAACTTATAAAGGAAAAATTGCTGAAACAATGCATGTGAAAAGTCTCAGATACAGAGCTTTATAAAAATGTAGTGGTACCTTGGCTTTCAAACTGAATTGGTTTTATGATTTTGGGGATGATGGCTGTGTTTTGTGTTTATGTGTGGAAGATGGCGATGGTGGTGTTTGTCACCTAATGTTGTGACAAGTATAATTTTGCTGAGTGCTTCTGTTTTCAAATCAAACTGTTTACAAAGAGAAACATTTGTGAAGCAAGATATTATTGTACTCTGTAATCATTATCAAATATACAGAACAGTGATGACGCCCCTTTACTTCCTCAGGCACTAAAAGAAGAAATCAAAGGGATGCATGGACTACGGATATTTACCTCCGTCCCCAAACACTGACCCTGCCCTGCCCTGGCTGTGTAGATGCTGCTGCCTAAAGCCTTGAATGACTTCACCTACACCTGCAGTATTCTTCACCAAAAAATTTGCCTATTTTTCTTCATAAAGACTTATATATATATATATATATATATATATATATATATATATATCCCCGTACTGGTGATTGAACTCAGGACCCTGTGCTTGCCAAGCAAGTGCTTATTCTACTGAGCTATCTCCCTGGCCCTTCCATATTGTAATTATAGAAGATATGTTATTTACATAGATGTTCATTAAAGACCATAGGCAACTGATACTTCCCAGGGCCACGGGTGATGCTGCCAGTTCCTTCACTTCAGAAGACATGTCTGCGTCTCAGTGCTTTCTCCCTGCACAGTTCTGTCCTGCCACAAGTGTCAGGATGAGTGCCATCTTGGTTGTGAAAAAGATTCTGTGTTTCTTCTCCTCTGCCTACATCACCTTCCTCAGTACTGGGACAACATACCCGACACTTGTACCTTGGAGAAGAAGTTTTTGTTTTGGTTTACAGGTCAGAAGTTTTAGTCTGTGGTCGCAGGCTTACACACAAAAGCTGCATAGGAGAAGGGCCAGGGCAGAGGAAAACTGCTCAGTGCATGATGGGCAGGAAGCAAAGAAAGAGAGCAAGGCTGGGGAGGGACTTCCACCCAGGTCCCCTTCCTAGTGACTGCCACCTTGACCAGGCCATGCCTCCTGAGAGCAGGTTAGCTATAGCTCCCTGTGGTGTAATCCCCATCCAGAAGCCCCACATCTGACTGCATGTGGCTCTGGGGAATATTCGAAATCTAAAATGTTACCCCTTAGAACCCTTAACTGTACCATAAGTGAGAAAAGATCCTAGCTTTGGCTCTTCTTTTAGTCGATCACTCTTTCCAAACTTCTTTCAAGAGTGACTTTGCCTCATCAGTTTCTCAGTCTGGAGTGGACCCAAGGATTTGGGATGTCTTAACCTGGGTCCTCATTTGGCTATGAAGGGCCTCACCCTCTGTATCCTGACAGGAGGCCCAGCTGGGAGGCCGGGAGCTAGGAAAACAGGTTTGCTCAGCTTCCTCCACTCGGCCAGTCAGGAGGACCCCGACTCTGGGAGCAGGTGACATTGAGAAGCCAGGGCATGGGGCATTCATTCCAGGCATGCTGGCTGGCTGCGCTGCCTGGTGTTCTTGGTGCCAACTGCAAGGGTTACAGAGCCCATGCCATATATTGCTGTCTCTGGGTCCACAATCTTAGTTACTTGTGTCATTATTGAGACAAAATACCTGACATCCAAAGTTAAAGGTGTAGACCCAGGCGTGGTGGCGTACGCCTATAATCCCAGCACTTGGGAGGCTGAGGCAGGAGGATCAGTGCAAGTTCTAGACCATCCTGGGCTACAAAAGGGAGCTCAAGGCCAGCCTGAATGGCATAGTGAGACCCTATCTCAAAGAGACAAAAACAAAAAGATGTAAAGGCTTACTTAGTTCACAGTTGGTGGAGATTTTTAGTTCATAGCTTGCTCCAAGGCAGGGTGCAGTGGCAGAGAGGCATTAGAGAAAAGAAATAGTCCATGGCAAACAAGCAGGTGATGGCAAGCAGGGGACGAGCACAGTTCTTTTTATTCCTTTTATCTTCTCGGGGCTACTCAGGGCAGGAGCACTCCCACCCTTAGTCCTAGTGCCCCTGGGCCTAGCACTGCACCGTAAATCAGTCACATTCCCTAGACCCAGCCACCTCTGAAATGCTGCACCTATGACCACATGAAGCTTTGGGGCATTGGTGACAGTGTGGCTCTTCAGCATGATTTGGGCTCCAGCCCACAGAGACTACCTTAATTTACAAAAGCTGGCTCACTAGTGCTCCCAAATATTCTATGACTGTCCCCATCCTCCCACTAAATTCCTTCCTAGTCACGTAAGTCTTGTTTGTTACATGCAGCCAGGAACTTTGTAGGTTCACCAACTTCTTGCTATGTGGCTTCGGCCCTCCTGCCCTCACCGCCCTACCGAACAGCATCCTGATAGATCCGCATCCCTGCCAATCTGTGGCCTCCCCAAGTCCCTGTGGTGGGTGGGTGGGAGGCTGGCCATCCCCTCCTTCCTCAAATTTCTTTGTATTGCATGGATCTGGCCACCAGGGAAGTGAGCAGATACTCTCAGTTCTGAAGGGGCCTCCCTGAGAATAAGAGTGTAAAACAACCTTGAGCCCCAGATTTTGGGGACAGTACAAACTTAAAACATTGTCTTCACTGCATTCCCATTTTCTGGCTTAAAAATACTTTCTGTACCATAGAGTTGGGAGGCTTGCTAGGGCAGGCTGCCTTTCAGTGGAACAGACATTCCATTACATCACATTTGAGAAGGAACAAGAATAAAAGAAGATGCCTGCAAAAAGTCTAGGCTGCCCCAGGGACAACTTTAGGTGATACAGTGAGGAAACACCAAAGACAATCTGGCATGATCCGCTTCTGAAGGGTAGAATGAAAGAGAAGTGAGGTGCAGTTTCAGAGACAAAGCTCTAGGAGGTAGCGAGACGCCTTCCTTGCTATCCCCTGGGGACGTTTACCCTGTGGAGAAGACGCTCACACAGCCCAAAGCCCCTCCTTTCAGGGACTTGCTCTCATTTCTCAGCTTGTGCCACCAGGAATTCAGAAGAGCACTTGAAGGAAAACAGGTTTCTAGAGAGGAAGATGACAAATCACAACTGAAAGTTACCAGGCGGAGTCCTGTCTTCTACCATAACACTAGAAGGAAGTGTCACATGGATACTTAGGGAGTGCGCAGTTGTCCAGCTGGGTGTTCAGTAGCTGGCAGAGAGCCCACTGTGAGGGGCCAGCTCAGTCCCTCCCTCACTGTGAGAAGTCATCTGGAAGCAGAAAAACAAGCACAAAGTCAAAACAACTGCTGTTCATATAATGCGTCTAGCATTCTCTTTCATAATAGCCTTTATTGAACAGTGTTAGAGACTCAGAAAAGTTTGGAGATGGGACAGAGTTCACTTATATCCCGAGTCCAGCCTCCTTGGCATTAACACCTGACATGAGCTCCTCGCTTCCTGTGTGCAGCCTGTCTTCTCAGTGATGCATTGGTACATTTATTACCCTTACTGAGCCGGTGCTGGTACACGCAAGCCCTTCCGTCAGAGCCCCGTGGTCTTTTCCCAAATGGCGTTTTCTAGGTCTGCTTTCCGCAGCACCACGACACATTGAGATATGGCATCTCTGTGTCTTCCCATGGCTCTGACAGTCCCTGGGGCACTCCTTGCTGGAGGAGGACGTTCAGTGCTTCCGTAACACATTCAGATATGCTGGGGGAGGCTGGAGATGTGTTAGGCAGACAGCAATTTTACACACAGAAACCAGCCACAATCAGTTGACCAACTGAAACTTGCACTGCCCCGAGCATCACAGCAAATATTACACAACTGAATTAGGCACCACCTTGAAAAAGGGCACTGACATGAAGTGAAAATAAAACTGCCAAGTCAGAGACTTCGGGAAGCAGCAGCTTTGCCCAAAGAGAGCAGGTGCATGGGAGCGGTGCTCATGGTCAAGTTTAGCAGGTTTATAAACAAAGTTAATGAAAAAAGGCTTCTCCATAGGCTTTTCAAAAATTTTCTTTCTTTTCTTTTCTTTTTTGGGGGGGTTTGAGACAGGGTCTCACTTACATAGTTCAGATTGATCTTGAACTATGAAGCCCAGGCTGGGCTCGAACTCACCTCAAGCCTCCTGCCTCAGCCTCCTGAGTGCTGGGATTATCACTGCACTACCATGCCCCGCTCTCCATTATTAAACCTGTAAAAATACTAAAAAGCGTGAGAAGAAAACCACTTTTTTTTTCTTTTTCTTGGTACTGGGGATTGAATTTGTGACTTTGCGCTTACCAGGCAGGCTCTTATGCTGCTGAGCTATATCTCCAGCCCACCATGCTTTTCTTCTCTCATGTAACAGAACACTGTTAGATGAAAACAAAGATAATAGTGGGTGGAAGTAGACACTTGTGACATTCTGGCAATTGTTTCAGCCCTTTTTCTCCATAGTTCAGGCATTGACTAGAGGGACTGGAACTAGGAAATACCTTTGCCTGTTCAGTCAGCGTCACATGGTGTCATCTCTTTCTTGGTATCAAGATACACAATTCAAAATCATTGTTATAGATTTATGCAACAGCCTTGTCCCTTTCTTCCTGCAACAAGAACAATTTTCTGAATCAAACTTGTACAAGTAAAAAAAAAAAATTGTCTCATGGAGCTGGGGATGGAACCATGGTCCCCTGTGACCGACTGCAGTTCTTTTTCTTTCTTTTTTTTTTTTTTTTTTTTTTTTTTTTTTTTTTTTTTTTTTCTTTTTCTTTTTTGCAGTACTGGGGATGGAACTCAACCCTGCACTTTCCGGGCAGGTGCTTGTGCTGCTGAGCTATCTCCCTAGCCCAGCAAGGCAAGCATTTTTAAAAGTAATGATGACTTGCCCCAGACTTTTACAGTTTAATTTGTTTTCTTAGGTAGTTAGTTTGGAAACGAACTCATCAGCTGGTATAAGAAAAGTCAAATTATAATACCTTCAGTATCCTTTTTGTGGGTTAAATTCCTAAGGTGGGCAATTTGTTTTGTGCCAAAGAAGATGGGAGAAACATTTATGGTTCATAAGAAACTATACTCAAGCCAGGTGTGGTGGCACATGCCTGTAATCTCAGCACTTGGGAGGCTGAGGCAGGAGGATCAGTGTGAGTTCGAGACCAGCCTGGGCTACAAAAGTGAGCTCAATCAAGGCTAGCCTGAACTGCATAGTGAGACCGAGCATCAAAATGGCAAAAAAGAAAAAAAAAAAAAGAAAAACAATACCTAGTTCTCTTTACCATAAACCTCCTGATATAGAACCAAGGGACTGAGAAGTTAATGTGCATTGTTTTTATATATCTTGCTCCACACAGTATCAGAATGAACATCAGATCTCCTATTTCATCTATAGTAGAATGATCAGGTGGTGTCATAGGTAAAACTCAACAGGCTAATTGACCATTGACCAGAGTTAAATTGGATCTTTGGGGCTGGGAGATAATTTAGGTACATAAGCACCTGCTTGACAAGCACAAGGTCCCAAGTTTGATCCTGGTACTGCTAAATAAATAAATAAATAAATAAATAAATTGGATCTTTGAGATCAAATAGATATTATAGGCCAGTCATGATGAAAACAGTCACTCAACCGGATTTATGGAAAAAATATAAAGTTTTAGTAGTGGTATAAATACCTATTTATTTCTTTATCAAAAAGTGTTTTTTGTTTATGATTTGCTCTAAGTAAGTAATGGTAAAATGTAGCAAACTAGCATTATTTATTTTTGTTTTGATTTTTTGAGACAGGGTCTTGCTGTGTAGTCCAGGCTGACCATGAACTCATGATCTACCTGCATCAGCCTCCTCTTAAGTGCTGGGATCGCAGATGTGTATCACCATCCCTGGCTACAGATCAAGGTATTGAGCTACAAAATGTAGCAAATGTATTTCAAATGTATCTCAGATTTTGGCAGTGCTATCTGAAAGCTGAAATCGTCTGCACCCTGGGAAATACATACTTGGTGATTCAGAATAGTTGGCAGCTAGAACTCAACATTAGTGTATAGGGGCTGCCAAAAGCAGAAGTGCTTATCAATTTCAAATGACACAATTGTAAATTGGCAATTGGCACCTTTCCATGTAAAATGTCATTCAGTGAGTGAAACTTGATTAGAGTCAACATTTGTAAGGGAAAATGAGGGTGTGTGATCCCAAGCACCCACCATGGTGGTCTGCAGACTTGTGCCATATCATCATGCATTGACACACCCATCCATCCATCTTTCCATCTGTCCTACCACGGATCCATCTGTCCATCCTTCCATCCATCCATCTGTCCTTCCACTCACCCACCCATCCATCCATCTATCCTTTCATTCATCCATCTATCCATCCATCTGTCCATCTATCTATCCATCCATCATCCATCCATCCATCTATCCTTCCATATATCCACTCCCCCCACATTTGCCTGTTCTGTCTTTTGAAGAACTATCTATAACAGGCAGGAGATACAACTCTACAACTTTAAAAATCTAAGTGATGTTAAATATATCTCGTTGATGTTAAACAAATCTAAGTTAAATATATATCTTTGGCACTTTTGTTTAAATAGATTTGGGCAAATAACCCTTTTCATCTTCATTTCCTCAAGCTCAGATTCACCTGTCACCTGCATTTTCCTTATAATGTGCAATGTTTTTGCCTCAGTTACTGACTGTCACATCTGTTGTGTGTTTTTCAGGTCCTTCAGAGAGAGAGTATGTGCCTAGAACACTCAAGGCCGTGGGTCACAACAGCTACTCTAAGACCCAACACTTGAAAAATAATAATTCCAGGCCAGCCAGATAGCTCAGTGTACTAAAACATCTGCTTAGGCACAGTGCAGCGGCCAGCCAGGTCCATACCTGGTATGCAGTGCCAGCCCTGTCCCCAGGGCACGCTGAAACTGTGATTGCTACTGGACATGGTGGCATGTGCCTATAATCCCAGCACTTGGGAGGCTGAAAACAGGAGAATCACTACAAGTCTGATCTATGTAGTGAGACCCAGTAGAGCCTGTACCAAATACAATAATAATAATAATAATAATAATAATAATAATAATAAACAATAATAATAATTCTGGCCCAATTCCTGGCTCACTCTCCTGACTTGCTCCTTAGTGTAACTGACAGCTATGCCCCCAGTCTTGCACATAGTCCTTTGAGATGTGGGTTTTTTGTAAACTCCCAACTTGAGTGAAACAGACTTCAAATTTTGGGCCTTTTTATATTTTCATTCAGATTTTACCAATTTATGACCCAAATTATCTGGGTCTTCCATTTAAGGATTTCTTTGTCTTTAAGATAGAATCTTGTATATAGTCCAATCTGATCTTGAACTCATTATGTAAGCCCAGGCTAGCCTCAAACTCATGGTGATCCTCCTGCCTCAGCCTCCCAAGTGCTGGGATTTCAGGCATGTGCCACCACACCTTGCCTATGGATTCTTTAGGTAGATGCTCTTCATTAAAAAAAAACAAAACAAAAAAAAAACATCATTTAAAACACATTTGTTCATATTTTTAAAGATTCTAAGCATAAAAAACATGACATTACTTTAAGCCAATTTATATAACAAAATAACATACATATTTTGCAAACATAGTTCCTGATATAGCACAGTCATCTAAAGCCCTATAAAGACAATGGTAGTCTTTGAAGGTGTAGAAAGGGCAAGGAGTCAGCATGCATGAAGTCAATTATACAGATCAAGAAGCTGCCCCACACTTTGGTGGCTTTGGGACTCCAGCCCAGGGAGCTCTGCGTTACATCCCCAGCCCCTTTTTTAAAATTCTGCTATAGGGTCTCACCAAGTTTCCCAGGCTGGATTGAATTTTCAGTCCTCCTGCCTCAGCCTCTCCAGTAGCTGAGATTGCAAGTGTGCACCATCTTATCAGGCAATATATTTTATCTTTTACAAATACAGGCACTGCAAAGCACATCTCTGCATTTGTTGAGGAAGTTTCAATAATTTAATTGAATCACAATGCTTACTAAGTCAATGTTATGATAATGTACTTACTTTTTGTTTTCTTGTACTGGGAATTGAACTCACTGCCTTGCACTTTCCAGGCAGGTGCTGTGCCGTGAGTTACATTTCTAGCCTTAACAATGCCCTTCTGAAAAAAAGGTGAATAAAATAATTAGAATTCTAAAAGTATACAGTTTATAACCTCTGGCATTGAAAGTGATGCAAAGATGAAATACACATACAGCAAAGTATTTAAAAATGAAGCTGGAGGGTGTACAGTCCAATCTCCAGCACTACACACACACACACACACACACACACGCACACACACACACACACACACACACACACACAAATAATGCTGAGAATTTTAAATGGCAGAAAAAAAAAACTAAAATAAAAATTCAACATATGAACAAAAAGAACATTACAAGGGTAAGCTGTGTGCAGTCGCATGCAGGTAATCCATAAAGCCTGACCAACTTTCAAGCTCATTAATGATATTTTGAAGTTTCATATTAAGATGAATCAGTTCTTTTTCACAAGGTGTGGCTCTCCTTGGAAAATACATCCATATTCATTTTCATTTTCTTTTCTTGGCAGGGGAAGGGCCTACAGGGTGTTCAGGGTCTTACTAATAAATTGGACTCCTAGTGATCTGCCTGTTCACAGCCTCCCAAGAGCTGGGATTACAGGCATGTGCGACCATTCCCCGTCTCAATTGCCATCTCAGTGTGCCCCAGGGACGGGACAGCATGGCAGGCTGGAGGGACCCCGGCCCTTTAATCTTCCGAACTATTTGGCTGGCCCCATGCTCATTTTCTATGTGGTGCTTTTCTTTGTGAAATTCTGAGATTCAACACACAGTACCATGGGCATTTTCTACTGAAATTTCCTGTTTTCTGCACCAGGCTCCTTTTGCATAGAAATCCATTCTGCACATGTTCAAATGCAGACCACAAGTTTGTCAGAAACAAAACACTGGGGAGAGAAGAGCAACATATTGCATTATCCTCTCCCACCATGCACATAATTATTTTCAAACAAGTCAGTAACTTCACCGACTTCTTCAGGCAAGCATAACTTTTTTTTTTTTTTTTCCACCTAAGCAGTCTAGGCTGGCCTTGAATTCACTGTATTAGCCAGGATGACCTTCAACTCATGATCCTCCTGTTCTGGCCTCCACAGTGCTGGAATAACAGATGTCACACCTAGCTTGGACTCTGATTTATTAAAAGTTCCTGGAATGTCATCAGGTGGAAGGAATACCAACACAGACAAGTGACACATTTAAGTGAACTTTTTGTCATTGCCATTTCACATGACCAATATTCTTGTGCATTTTATATCTAATTTATTGGGCTAAATGAAAAAGCTTCCTTGGTAACACCTCCAAATTCATTTTTGAAGTTTTTTTTTTTTTTTTTTTTTTAAGAGTTGGAAAATTTATTGGGAAAGGAAATGGAGACTAGAAATAGCTCCTGAGAGACAGGAAGGGTCCCACATGGTTGCCCATGTTTTTTGTTTGTTTGTTTGTTTTTGTTTTTGTCTTTGTCTTTTTTGAGACAGGGTCTCGCTATGCAGTTCAGGCTGGCCTTGGGCTCACTTTTGTGGCCCAGGCTGGCCTCGAACTCGCACCGATCCTCCTGCCTCAGCCTCCCAAGTGCTGGGATTACAGGCTTGCGCCACCATGCCCAGCTGGTTGCCCATGTTTAGAAGTTTTGATCACCCCTAATTTCAACCTGTCACGATTTGGGAATTCAACTGAAACCCATTTTCTTCTCCAAATTTTCAAATAACCTTTTGGGAAGCATTAGTTTTTCCCAGTCATTAATACTGAAGGGAGCAGAGAAGTTCTAGGTTTTTTAGTTCTAACAAGGGCATGAATTGTATGTGTTTTATTTTTAAAAAATAGAGGACAACTTCAAAAGCATCATCCATTAGCCAAAGTGAGGCATGCCCTAATTTTTGAATGTTAAACTTAGTGGCAATATAAGAAATCTGTCTTCTTCAACAGCCAAATCCCTAATTGCATTTAATGTGCTTTGAAATGCTAAGGAAATTTCTCTATCTTCAAGTGCCTTTGGTTTAGAAAGTAGAAATAAAATTGTCAAATTCTTTTGTTTTCAAGTATTTTTTTTTTTACACACTGGGCTATGGATGAAGGGGCAGAAGTAGCATACAACTGAGTGTTTGGGAGGGGACAGTGTGTGACCCTAGAGATTCTGCACTTTTATTTGGAGAGTGGTTCTGGTTTATAGATTTTCTGAGTATACGTCATTCCTCTGAAAACTTGCTTAGGGTTGGAGGAGGCTGAGGGGCAGGGTCCTTGCCTCAGATGCGTGAGACTCTAGGTTTGATCCTGGCAGCACCAAAGGAAGGTATGACAGTTGGGACTGAACAATACTGTTTTCATAGCAGCAATAATAATCAGCTTTTAAAGTTTTATCTCTCACCATTAAGCTGCCTAAGTGCCTAAGTACACTTGCATTATCACAGCCATTTTCCCTCCTCAGGGGAACAAATTCACAGACTTCTTCCATTGCCCTGTAAGGAACACAGTAAAGAAGTAATGATATTTGATTTTCCCAATGGCAAATCTCATTAGAGTTCTCCAGAGAGACAAAAACAATAAAACCAATAAAATGGGTATGTAGATGTATGAGAGTGGGCCTGTTAGGGGAATTAGCTCACACAGTATGGTGGCTGAGAAGTTCCATGACACTATCTGTCTACACGCTAGAGAGCCTGAGGTGTCAGGAGCACAGCTTAGTCCAAGGGCAGAAACCACGGCTGCAACCCTCAGTCCAGGCCAAAAGACCAAAGACCAGGGGCCATCGGTGTAAAGTCCTGGACTCCAAGGCCAGGCGCTAAAGTCCCAACAAACAGCAAAAGACCAATTTGCCTTGTGTATTTGTTTTCTTGAGGCCCCCAGCCTACCAGATGGTGCCCCCACACACACACTGAGGGGTGTATTCCCACCTACTCTGCCCAGACTGAGACATTTTCTGCTGGACACACCCAACATACACCCAAGATAACTTTAAGCAGGTTCTTAATATACAGTCTGCTTAACAGGATGCAACTCTCATGCATAATCCTGAAAGTCCCTTCCTCATAATTCAGCTTTGTACCCTCCCCCTTTTCTTTCAATGGGAATTGTAGCTTTTGAAAGCTTGGCTTCTGGGATTTTGACATTTGAGATTGTCATCTTTCAGGATTGTGATGTCTCACAATTTTAGGCCTTAGGGATCTTGATCTTTTGCGATAGCCATCTTTGGAATCATGTCTTTGGGGACTGTGATTCCCAGGGACAAGGCTGGCAGCATCCCTCCTCCTGTGCGTTTTCACCGCCGTGAGGGTTCCTCTTTGTGCCATGGACCTTCTTCAAATGGTCTGACTACTGTACATGTAGGTGGTTCACATCAGTTGCAAGAACTTTTAGACATTTTGTTTACGATTTGGCTCCAAGGCTGGGGATATAACTCAGCAGTGCAATGCCTTCCTGGCAAGCACAAGGTCCTGAGTTTCATTGCTAGTACTAGGGTGGCAGGGGGAGGGGGGCGGTATCTGTAAGGCCCACGAGATAGCTCAGTGGACTATGTGCTTGCTTAGGCAAGGATGGGGGCTAGGATTTGATCCCTGGCACCGCATACCATGCTGGCCCCGCCCTCAGGCACGCTGGGCTGGATATGGAGTCCAGGTGTGGTGGTGCATGCCTGTAATCCTAGCACTGGGGAGGCAGAAAACAGGAGGATCACTATGAGTTGGAGCTGCCTAGTGAGACCCTGTACAAAAAAAAAAAAAAAAAAAAAAAAAAATGGCTTGAACCAAGGAAGATTAAAAGTACCAACAAGATCATCTAGGAAAACACCACTTCCAACGCTGATATCAAGCCCTGAAGCATCCAGTGGAATCTTGTGTTTCTGTGTCTGTCTTATAAGTTGAGTTACACGCTCCTCCCGAAACCAGATTTCTCCTACATCTCTGTATTCTTGGAAAGTGTGTGGTTCCGCTTTGCAGATAGTAGTCCCATATTCCCAGTCCCCCGTACCTAGGAGCCATTCTCTGCAGGGCCACCCCCTTCCTCCGACTGTGCTGCAGTGGTGCGCTTGCCACTGCCTTCGGCTCCCAGCCCGGCGGCTACCTGGCTGGTGGACCTGGTGGACTGTTGGGGGTGCCAGTTGTATTGTTTTTTTTTTAAGCCAGTTTTGATCCATCTCCATTTGGATTTATACAGTTCATTCGCTGTCTCTAGTAGCGTTCTCCTTCTCTATTGATGTGGAAGATTTCTGAAATCCCTCAGGCTTTAGCCTTTATTTTTCTCTATTTAGGACAGGTTCTCTACGGAGTCTCACTACTCAGATGGACTTGTAGTGATCCTTCCTGTTTTTCAGCCTCTCAAGCACTGGGATTGTAGGTGCGCTACCACGCCCAGTCTCTTTTCCTGACAGCGAGCCCCATGGGCGGGGCCAGCACCCCACGCTGGGATTGAACCCCGGCTGCTGTGTTCTAAGCAAGCGTTTTCATCTGCTGTGCTATCAGGCCAGTCCTTCAGGCTTTAGCCTTTGAAGCAGTGGATTTAGGGTTTGACGAGTTCCCTCTGCTGCCTGGGAGAGTGTGACACTCTCTGAGCGTTGATTCAGCTACCCTGGGGTCCGCCTCGCTGGCTGCATCCACTGCCAGCCCCTGCGCATCTCCATCGGCCTCCTCCCTGTGCTCCTTTCTCCCATCATCTGTACTTTCCTAGAGGTTTTAACAAGAGGAGGGTGAAGCTCATGCGTGGCCAAACTTCCACTGCTGGGTAATCTGCTGTGCTGTCCTCTGCTGTCAGTGAGGACTGCTTATTGGTGCCACCTCAACTTTTTTTTTTTTTTTTTGTGGGACCGGGGTTCAAACTTAAAACCTTGCACTTGCCAGGTAGGCACTTGTGCCACAGAGCTATCTCCCTGGCCCCTTCAACTACTTTTTAAAATACGTGTATCAGACTGGCCTGATAGCTCAGCGGACTTAAGTGCCTATTTAGGCAGAGCATAGAGGCCAGGGTTGGATCCCTGGCCCTGCCCACGCAGCATGTAGAGCCTGTAATCCCAGCACCTTTGGAGGCTGAAAACAGGAGAATCACTCTGAATCTGATCTGTGTAGTGAGACCCTGTAGACCCTGTCTTAAATACAGAAAATAAATAAAATATATGCATCAGTGTCATTTTCTCACAAATCCCTCTGTGCTCTGGTTTAAAAAAATATATATGTATGTATGTATAACCTACCCTGGGGGAAAGGCTGATACAGCACGTTGTGCCGGGGATCGAACCACTGTCTCTGTGGTTGCCTAGGCTTGCCTAAGCAGGCACTTTAGACCACTGAGCATTCTCACCTGCCCTGCTCTGGGTTTTATGAAGTCAGTTGTTACTCATGCAAGCTGCCTCCAGCGGCCTCCAGCAGCTGACCCAACAGCAAGCACAATTTCCTATTTTAGGTCTTGAGCTGGGCAGGATGACTTGGATCCCGGAGGTCAAGTTCTCTATCTGAGGCTGGGCCTGCTGGCTCATTTCCTTTGAAAGGCCAGAAGGAAAGGCCTGCAAGATGATTCCCATGAACTCCTTTTGAGTTCCTCTTAGGTTCGTTTTTCTTCAAAGATTCCTGAGTTGCTTCGCATAGCTGAGTTTGATCTCTGGTCCAGCGCTCAATCTGCTGCCAGGTGCTGTGCGGCTGCAAGGTGGCCTCCTGTGGCCTTTCCTGCTGGTCTCCTGCTTGTCACTGCTGTCCTCCGGGTTGCTCCACACCTACACCGCGGTGGTGGGGACCCCATGATGCAGCCCTGGAGCTGTACTCTGTGCGCTCTGACATGGGATAGCCTGGGTGTTGGCAGGGTCAGCACAGTACACCATGGCAGGCACCGCCAGAGCACAAGCCGGAGAGCAGGAAGACAGTGAGGTGGAAGGCTCAGCAGATTAAAGCGCCTGCTTAGGCAGATGCAGGGACAGGGACTGGTGCTGAGATAGTGAATGAGCCTGGGCAGGGCGGCTCGTGCCTGTAATCCTAGGGCTTGGGAGGCTGAAAACAGGAGGATCACAACAAGTCTGATTTGTGTAGTGAAGCCCTGTAGAGCCTACACTAAATACACACACAAAAAAAAAAAAAAAAAAAAAAAAAAAAAAAAAAAAAAAAAAAAAAAAAAAAAAAAAAAAAAAAAAAAAAAAAAAAAAAAAAAAAAAGAAAGAAAGAAAGAAAAGAAAAGAAAAATAAAGAAAAAAGGATGGCGTGCAACAGTTGAATAAATTTCAACATAAAGTCTCTATTAGATAATACATCGATTTCCTAGGTACAATAATCGTATCATGGTTATAAAGGAAAATTACTCTCACACAGACCAGGCATGGACCAGAGTACTTCCAGGGGAGATGTCTTGATGTCCACAGCAAACTCCCGAGTGATATATAAGTAGAGAGAGAAAAGCAAATGGAGGAAAATGTTCAGCCTTGGTAAATCGAGAGCAAGGGCATGTGGGTGCTCATGGAAGGAATCTCTAACTTCGACATTTTTCAAAACAAAAAGAAGATTTCAGCTTTTGTAGGTGTTAATCATAAAAACTCTTTTAAAAATAGCATTCTTTTGCACTTGCAGCATGGCCAACCGACTGCCTGAAGGGCAGATTGCGGAAGTCAAAGAAGCTTTTTCACTATGTGATAAGGGTGGTGTTGGAATTATAACAACAAAGGAGTCGGGACCTGTAATGAGGTCTCTTGGGCAGAATCCCACAGGAGCAGAGCTGCAGGATGTGATTAATGAGGTGGATGCGGACAGTAATGGTATGGTTGACTTCCCTGAATTTCTGACAATGATGGCAAGCAAAATGAAAGACACAAACAGTGAGGAAGAAATTAGAGAAACATTCTGTGTATTCGATAAGGATGGCAATGGTTATATTAGTGCAGCAGAGCTCCACCATGTGATGACAAACCCTGGAGAGACATTAACAGGTGAAGAGGCTGATGAGATCGGGGAAGCAGATATGGATGGTGACGGCCAAGGAAACTATGAAGAGTCTGTACAGTTGGTGACAGCAAAGTGAAAATGCTGTGCAGAATGGATTCAATTTCTTTTTTTTTAATGTTTCAAAAATTTATTGATTCAATGGTACTGAATAAAAAAAAAAAAAAAAAGATTCCTGGTTAAGCATAGTCCACTGTCCAGGCAATGGTTATTTTAAAAACTTTATTCAGTATTGTCTTGACCATGATCGAAAGCAGACATCAAAAAAAAAAAAAGAAAGCAGACATCGTCTTGTGACCTCCCAGAGGATAAATGTGTTGCCCCTCACATGCAACTCCTCACAGTCCTAGCTTGGTCCTCCTCCAGTGTCTCCTCTTGGAGTTGTACCTGATTTTATTACCTGTCTTCATACGAATCCACTGGGGAATGGGGCGATTCTGCTTTTGCTTCTTTGCCGGAAATCATTTGATTCTGAAAGTCTTGTGAGAAGACATGGTTGGGGTAGGAGGTGAGAGCACGCACTCAATGGTGGACTGAAGCAGAAGAGCGGATTCGATTTCTTATACAAATTTATTTGACTTTTCTTTGTAACTTATCTGTGAAAGGTTCCTGCGGAGGACCACCTGAGCAGCTGCCCTTGAAAGAAGACTGATTGTCTCCATTTTGGCTGAGCACCAGATCCCCAAAATATTAGATACTTTCCCAACAGCCTAATGCAAATTACTTTCTCTGTATATGGCAGAGGTAAATGTAGGCCACCTATCCTAGTTCAGCTCACACTATTCACCTACTTCCCACAATTCTCAGTCATTTCTCCTCAAGCCACTCCTCCACTGAATAAAACCTGGGTATGGCCCTGGATCAGCCTCTTTGTTCCGGAAAGCCATCTTCATGGCTGGACTTAGGGCCTTTTTGCTCCCCAATAATTATAAATATGCTTTAGTGTTTTTACTTTCACCATGGGTTGCACTGGGAGTGGTAGGAGGCTGAGGCAAGAGGATCTCTGCAAGTTCAAGGCCAGTGTCTGATACGCTGTGATTTCAAGGCTAGCCTGAACTAGCGAGATCCCATCTAAAAAGAAAATAAGCCAGGTGTGGTGGCACACATCTAGAATCCCAGCACTTGGGAGGCTGAGGCAGGAGGATCGGTGCGAGTTTGAGACCAGCTTGAGCTACAAAAGTAAGCTCAAGGCCAGCCTGAACTGCATAGTGAGACCTTGTCTCAAAAATACAAACAAACAAACAAATAAATATAAAATAAATAAAAGGGAAGAAAAGATAAAAAGTGTTAATTCCAGCAGTGAAAAGAAAGGAGCTATGAAACTACAAAAAGGGAAAGGGACATGAAAAGCATCTTGGTAGATGGAAGAAGCCAACATGGGGACAAGTCAGGCAGTATCGTTCTAACCATATGACATTGTGGATAAGGCAAAACTCTGGAAGCAGTGAAAGAGATCCATGTATGCTTGGGTGGAAGGAAAGGGTTTTAGAGAAGTGGAACCATTTCATGTGACATTGTCTCAGCAGAGACCACCATCCATTTGTCAGGGGCCTTAGACTATTCATCACCAAGTGTGAACTTGATGTGAACCAGGGACTTTTGTTATCAAGATGGGGTCACAAGGGTGGTCACAAATGCACGGTACATATGTGACATGCTTCTAATAACAGGGAGATGGGCAAGAAGGAGCTGTGAGGTGGCATGATGATAGACATCTTGGCGCTCTTGACAGTAACACAGCTGGCTTCAGCCCCTGCACCATGTCCAACAGGAAGGTGCTCTGTACCTTCGGCCCAATTTTTCTATACACGGCAAATTCTCTAAAAAATAAAATGTGTTCATATTCAAAACAAAATGGTAATTCCTTTTGCCCTTTCTGTATCGCGGTATTTATTTTGCAGTGGTGTAAGTACGGCCGGTGCAGCTGATGTATGGTCCCCCGCATTCGGCCCTCTGAGGATGCCTGGGGACCGCCCAGCACCCAGCCACCTACAGCTGTTCCTCTCCCCAGCGATCTTCCAGGACTTGACAGAGAGTCTTGTTTCCTGTTGTTCAGACCAAGCCTTGGGACCATCTCTGATGCGATTTCTTTTTCCCACCACCCATGTCTAAACCTCAAACAAGGCCTGATTTACTCATTTTCAAAGTATGCTCATAGAAAAACGAAAAAAACAAGAAAAAACAAAATATGCTCGTAGGGGCTTGAGGAGATGGCTCCGTGGCACAAGTGCCTGCTTGGTAAGTGCAAGGTCGTGAATTTGAACCTTGGTCTCACCAAAAAACAAACAAACAAACAAACAAACAGCACTCACAGCATGACCACTTTAGTACCAATGGCAGGGTTTTCAGGCACTCTCCGCCTTGCCCATGGGAGTCGTTTCCTCTCTCCTGGCTTCTCTACCCACTGGGCTGCAGTGTCCGAGCTCCTGAGGTCTATTCTCTGCCAGGAGAAGCTCAGGCACAACCTGGGTGGCTCTGTCACCATGTACTGTCCACAGCTCCCGCAGCAGCACCCAGACCCTGCCCCTAAGCCAAGCTGATCCCCTGCTAGGTGGCTGCCTGGCCACACAAGGGGGCTCAAGCCCTTTATAGCCTCAAGTTCTTCCCCTCTCCCCTGTGTTTCCTGAACTTGGGAAATGCCAATTGCTCAGGTGCCCAACGCACCCTCACTCCGTCCCTCTGCCCCCTGCACACACAGTCACCACACCCTGTGCCTCCTGCTCCATAAGCTTTCTCCCAGCGCTTTCCCTTCCCCAGCCCCTGCCACCGTGGCTCACACTGTGACTCCTCACTCCCCACCACCACCACCACCACCAGTTTCCTCGGGATCTGTGCCCTCTGACTTGCCCCAGCCCCACGCACTTATCCAAGCTGGTGGATCTGGCCTGCCTGGCTGTGCGCTCACTGCCTTCCATGGGGGCCCAGCACAGGGGCTTCATCTGCCACTACTGTATCCCCAAAGCAGGGCCTGCCTCTGGGGTGCTGACAGCAAGGTGCTCAGCGTGCGCTGGGGAGTGGAGGCTCTGGTGTCCCGGGATTGCCGCTTTCGTTAAGGTTTCCGAGACAGAAAGTGTGGCTCAAGGGTCAAGATGCACTTAGTGAAATCCTGCTGCAGCTGAGATGCAGTTAATTTCTGGGACTCTCACTTCCTGGGATGGGGGCCATAGTCTACAATGCCTTGGGGGCCTGACTCAGACCATTTTTCTTCCTAGAGCCCTTTGGTTACTGAATTTGGAACCAGTTGGTTCTCCCAGTGCTCTGAAGAGGGATTTTGGCACTCCATTCTGCTGTTTGCTCATGTTCGTGGTGCTGGGGAGCAAGCCCAGGGCCCCACGTGTGCTAAGCAGGAGCTCTGCCCCCACCCCCCCGCCACACAATCAGCCCTTCACCGTATGTTCCTTTATCTTCTGCAGCTGTTTCCTAACAGCTTATTCTATTGTCGGCAGCATCGCTTATGCTTTTAACTCAATAGGTACCTCCCGATGTAGTAATCTTGCTTTGGTTGAGCAGGGAGGTGTCTTTTTTAATCTTTTAAAAAGGATGTTGCAGGAGCTGTCTAACCTTTCATGGTTCTTGCAAATTCCTGGCTGCTAGTTTTTGAATGCTTGTTGTTTTGGGGCCATACCAAACCTCTTATATGGTTTAACATAAGTTAGTTTCCTATTACAAATCTCTGAGTAGAATCTTGATCCTTTTTTGTTCTTATTTGGAGTAGTTCATAGCTTATGTAAACATTTTAATGGATTTGAAAGGAATAAGGTTTTGGAGGCTGGCACTACTGTCAGCCTGGAGGCCACTAAGGAGACAATTCCACAGTGACTGGCATTGAGTGGCCTGCAGGGTACTTGAGATATGAATGGGGCTAGGTCCCCTGGGGCGAATACAGCCTGATAGCTGTATTAAGTTGGGGGTGGGGGCGTTAAGCAATATTACAGAGAAATAGGATCAATCTGGGTTTTAGAAAGATGGTTTGGGTAAGGAGATTGGCTAAAGCAGACATCAGTATCTGTTGAGAGGCCCTAAGGAGCACCAGTCCTCCTGCAGAGCCACCTTGTACCTGTAGATCTGCCTCATGTCAGCTGTGCTTGTGGGTAGACTTTTTTTTTTTTTTTTTGTCTTTTTGAGACAGGGTCTTGCTATGCAGTTCAGAGTTCAGGCTGACCTTGAGCTCACTTTTGTAGCCAGGCTGGTCTCGAACTCCCACCAATCCTCCTGCCTCAGCCTCCCGAGTGCTGGGATTACAGGCGTGGGCCACCACGCCCGGCTTTGTCTTTTTTTTTTTTTTGTGGGTAGACTCTTGTAATCTAATCTTGTTCTTGTTTTGTACTGGGTATCAAACTCATGACCTCGCACTTGCCTGGCAAGCACTGTGCCCTTGAGCTACAGCCCCACCCCAATTTAATCTTTTTGAAGGGTCTTGCTTTTTTGATCAGAGTATGAGATGCTTCTGTGTGGTCTCCTTCATTACGCCCTGCCCAAAGGGAGGAAGAGCCCGTCAGAGATCAAGGCTCCTGTGGTAGTCTGTATGAGTGATTTCCCTCTAAGTTGTACAGTAAACACGTGCACAACTGTACAATGTGGGATGTTAATAAGAGTGGCAAGTCGGGGCAGGCTTGAGAATACTGAGGGAGCAGATTTAGTGGATGTTAGAACGTGACCAGCGGAAAGATAGGAAATTTGACAGAGTTGAAAGGTCAGGTTTAGTTGCACTATATTTAAAGCTTTGGCTCTCCAAAATAGACACCTAGAAATACTTAGCAACCCCAAATCACCAGCAAGGCCAGAGCTGGACCTGGCTTTGCAAACCGTGACACTGGGGTCACAGTCTCAATGTCATGGCTGCACAGGGCCATGGAGAAAAAGCCTGTAAGTTGTGGGGCTGGGTTGGTTCTCTCGGTATGAGTAGTTAAGGGACACAGAGGCACCAAAGGATGCAGGCTGAGGGCCGAGGTTTTCAGGGTCGCCTGCCATGGAGACCAAGGTTTTCAGGAGATGGGGGACACAGGCCATGTGATCCTCAGATCAGTGAGAACCAGGCTCCCAGCTCTGCAAGAGAGCTCCTCTATGGCCAGGACGAGTTGTACAAGTTGAAGTGAAGAGGTTGTCTACAACCGCAGAATGTGGCTGGACAGTGTGGATGGCATAAACCTGGGGAACAACAGGATGGGGTGTGAAGCAGCTGCAGAAAAGGGGTACTCAGGGCAGCATGTCCCTGAGGAGCAGCAAAAGGTTCCAATTGAAAGAATGGAAGGTCGGGGTGCAGTGCAAGGATTAAGGGTGAGGACCCAGGAGGCTGCTAGCTGTGGAGGACCAGTTAGGCATAAACCTGGGGAATAACAGGATGGGGTGCGAAGCAGCTGCAGAAAAGGGGTACTCAGGGCAGCATGTCCCTGAGGAGCAGCAAAAGGTTCCAATTGAAAGAATGGAAGGTCGGGATGCAGTGCAAGGATTAAGGGTGAGGACCCAGGAGGCTGCTAGTTGTGGAGGACCAGTTAGGCAAAGACCCTGTGGCTGAGGTGGGGCTTCTCAGCAGGAAGAGAATGAGCTGGTAGCCGAGGCCTCTGAAGTGGGCCTGGGGTGGGTTAGAGAGATCTGGAATTTGATACAGCTCTGCCTTTCACATATTCTCTTGTATCATTGTGGCCCTCACAGGACCATGCCCTTGGTTATAGGGATAGAACACACTGTCCGGGGCTCTTTCCTCCTCTAGGATGGCAAATGGCTATTATGTGCATGGTAAGGTGTAAACATAACTAATACTTCTCTGAGATCAGGAAGCCCACAAAGCAGTAGAACCTGCAATAAGGTTTTAATCAAGCTATGTAGGGGGTGGAGACAGCAAATCCTCTGACAGAGTGATAACTTGAAATGGCAGTGAGGATGAATTAAACTGTCCATTTAAGATGGCTAAACCTGGCAGGTGTGATGGCATATGTCTGTAATCACATCTACTCTGGAGGCTGAGGCAGGATTGCAAGTTCAAGGACAGGTTGGGAACTTTAGCAAGATGCTGTCTCAAAGCAAAATTTAAAAGGTTAGCTAAATAGTAGAGCACCCTTACATTTGGTCCCCAACAACAACAACAACAACAACACACACACACACACACACACACACACGGACGCAAGCAAGCACTCTCACACGCACACGGACTGAACTTCAAGCGATGTGTGAAGTGCATAATGGGTAGCCTAACCGCCAGCAGGGGGAGCTGGTTTGCAGTGTTTCACCAGTGGGGTCACCCTATGGTCTGAGAAGAGCCTTGCTCCTTGGTCTTCTAAGTGACCAGAGCTTTGAGTACCTCAGAAAGAATGATGACCTTTATTCCCTGCCATGTCAAGAATATCAGGCACTCTTATTTTGTAGTATTTATTTGAACCTTGTATTAATCTTACATGGCATCGTCAGGCTTTTCATTTGGTACTGGGGATTGAATTCTGGACCTTGTGCTTGCCAAGGAGGTGTTTACACCTCTGAGCTTTATCCCTGGCCATAGACAGCCTTGTCTGTGGACAGAGATAATGACACAGGGAGCTGGAACTGCTCGCATGACACCATGCAACCAGGGAGTGTGAGAGCCACGTTCTTTTCAGAGTGCTCACTATAGCTTAGCTGCTTGAACACTTACTGCACTTAGGTGTGATTTACACAAATGCCATTTCCAGATCATGGGGCTTCTTGAACTTTCTGTGCTTCATTTGAATCACCCAGACCCCACCTGCAACAAGGTGATCCTGTCTGGAAAGCCCAGTATGAAGAATGACACTCTAGGTGTGGCCAGTGGGGACACAGTGGACAGGACCTGTGACAGGAGGGTATGGGAGTTAAGGGTGCAGACATATGGTGGAGGAGGACTGCTGCTTATGGAAACACTCTTACAAGGAAGTGGATTGGGATGAATTCATTTTCTAATTCCAACAAGTAGGGATCATGAAGAACTTGGTAATATAGGGATGAGCAAATGCTTCTGTATCCACACAATGAAGTGTTAGGCAACTGTTAACAAGATGTGGCTCTGTGTCACTGATATTGAGATATTCTATGCGAAAGAAGTCAACATATTGTATTCTACTTAAAAAGTACGTATACACATGTGTATGTGAATGACGCCATGAGTGGCACCCCTGCCTGTCTCCTTCCTCAGGAGAGATTCCTCTGTAGGAACAGCCACCACTACAACTGGCGATCTGAATTAAAGGGCTCCAGGCATGGGACTGGCAACTCGGACAGCAGAAGCCTGGGGCTCCTCATGCCTCTCCCTTGTACATTCATGTCCAAGCCATCAGAACCAGGTAGGATTCAATAATTCTTGTCAATTATAACATCAGAAGGTACAAATGTTAACAGGAGGACAGCACCCCCAAGTTGAATGAAAATGGGAGACAAAAAAGACGAAAACAAAAGGAGACAGGCCCTCTGCTCCTCCCAGATTCAACAGCCCAGACCCTGAGAATCACTTTATCCAGGTGGCAGAGTGGATCAGGAAAGGTGCTGTCACTGCATTAGCTTCATTTGTGCCTCTATATGTGGTGGAAAGGTGACACTGCAGGGTACCTCAAGTGTCAATTCAATTATAGTTCAAGAGGGTAAAAAAGAACCCACACTGAATTTGAGTGCAAAAAATAAATATAAAATTTATTAAAACACCCACAATATTTTAAAGATACCAGGAGTAATACAGTTCACAAACCCAGTTGTTTGTGTAAATTATAATAAAATACAAATCAAAAAAGGATACATACTTGCAATTTCTAGGCACCCTAAATTAAATTTACTGAAACACTGGGGAAAAGGGAGGGTAAGGAGGGTAGCTCAGGAGGCAAACCAATAAAGTGGAAGAAAAATATTAACAAAAAGATAAAAATTATACAAAATAAAATTATCAGCATAAATTTACTGTACTAAGAATATCTACAGTTTAATACACATCCTATTGCCTTGAGACATTGCAAAAATCTATCATTCATCCATCAACCCCAGATAAACTTCATTTCAAGTAGCCACAGTTTACAAAGTCAAGACGGAATATTCAAGTATGGTTGTTAAATTCACCTCCATTGGAAGCCAAGTAACCAAACAGGAATTCAAAGATATAAGAAACAAAACACACCAAAAAGCTATAGGGGCTCTAGATTAAGTCTACTGCATTATTAATATGTGACAAGACAACCAGTCCTTTCTTTAATTAAATACATGAAAAAGAAATGACATCACTCCTGTTTTTCTCCCCCTTTTTCCCCTCAAAAGAAAAAAAAAAAAAGAAAAAAAAAAAAGCAAAAGTATTAGAACTAAGAAAATTTGGAATGTTGAGATGAGCCAATTCATATTTGAAGTCCCCATGTGAAGAGTGATGAGTTCCCCCTGAATGACAGGTTAGTCAAAATGAGGAGAGTACAAACAATACCACTACAAAAAGCATCCCTGATATCAGAATAGAAGCAAATGAGGAAGTAGGCCAAATAGCTTGCCGATTCCTAGGCAAAAATCAACTTCAGACCTGGCATTTCTGCGCTGAGGTCTCTGCTCAGGGGAGAAGCCTATTGCTTTGCTCTTGCTGGCAGCTCTATGGGAGTAAGCGCTGGGCGTGCCAGGCAGCCCGCACTCATGGAGAAAGCTATGCACATGTAGGTGTGGGACTGTATAACCTACGCTGAGGTACGCACCTCAGAAATGTGATTTTGGTCCAGGACATGTTGAAGTCGGCCAAGTGCTACAGCAGATGCCGCTGGCTAACAAACTAGATCTCGAGGGAATCATTGCAAGTGAGAGCAACGATGACTGAGAAAGCTCCATGAGATGGGCATAGGAAATTCACATTTGATTCAAAAGCAAAACTTAAAAGGAAACAGAGTCAACCACATTCCTTCCTTTAGGCCTTCTGCCATTTTCACTAAGAATGAAAACCAAAATGACCCCAGATTCTTCAAGGTCAAGTATGTCATCAAAGAGATAACCTGCAGGTATCAGACCCTCATGGAATCTATTAAGTTGTCACAATGTCCTGTTTCTGAGGTATTTTAAAAAAAATTGTGACAGTGGATGATGCAAAAATGGAGCTTCCTGTTGAGTTCTTAAAAACATCAACTTCTGTGGACCCAAGGAGAAATTTAGCACCAACTAAAAGCAGTCTCAGTGACATCAAGGAACAAAAAAGTTCCTGCCTTTCCTCTGAACATGAGGGGCTGATGAGCAGTAGAAGCCACCCTGGGGCCAAGGCTGGGAGGAGCACAGGAATGAACCCCTTGCCCACCATGATCCCAAGTCCTGCCAGGTGAGCAAGAAGTTCCCTCTGCACCCACTACATGGACCCTGTTGAGACTCCTGGAGACAGACATCTGCTCAGCACCTGGCTGCGAGAGGAAGACGCGCAGCTCTGGCTAAGGCCCATGCCGTGCTAGACAAGGCAGAAGCACCAACTCCCCTTCCTCAGAGAAATCATCACATGCCTGTGCCTTCCCATTGGGCCTGAGAAGACAGGCGTGAACCAAAGCACCCGCCAAGTGAGGCAGGCCTGTCAGCAAGAGGCCCGCCTTCTTGACTTGCCTTTTTTTGTTTGGCCACCAAGGGAAGAACAATAAAACAAAAAACTGCTCAGAGCAGATTACAGCATGGTAAACAGAGGTCTAAGAGGACAGCACCAAACAGGGAGGAACAAAAAAAGCCAAGAGAGACTGGAGCCCACCTTGTTTTTGGTTGGTTGTGGTTTCAGAACGTTGATAGCACCTCAGCGAGACAGGACCAGGGACAGTCACATTAAAACACCATAGCACCATTTTATTTAGACTATTTCAACTCATAAAAATGCTTCCTAGTCCATAAAACACACTTCAGTAACAAAAGGAAAGAGATACTGGTTGAGGCACGTCAGGGATATATCAGAGTTTTCCACCAGCTTTACCTTGGGTTGGGATCACGGGGTGGTTAAAAGTCAAGATGAAAGTCTGGCTGGGTTTCTGTCAGAGAAATCAGACCACCAACTACGCATCGTCAACCATTCTCACTCATCTACTGCTGTCTGATACAAAGCAAGTAAGCTTATGACTTCTTTCCTTACAATAGTGCTTTAAAAGTCCCTCGCTCTGCAAACTGCTTCGGAAAGAGGCAAGGGAAGGATCAGAAAGGGCAGGTAGAAAACTGTTCCATGCACGCCGCTGTCCATCTTGGGGAGAAGGCAAAGCAGCACCCAGGAAGCCAGGTGTGGGGAACTGAGACCTTGCTAAAAACCAGACCCCAAACAAAACCTCCCAAATCTATGCAACACTGTTAATCAAGCTTTCCAATGGTAAGAAGATGGTTTCTTGAGCTAGCACCAGTTATTAGGTGAGAACCTGCTGCGAAGTGATTTTTACTTTTAAAAAACCCAACAATCCCTTAGCACAGAACTTTGCAGGTACTCCCTTGCACATGACAGGCAGCGGAAACAAAACAAAGCAAAAAAGGAACCAAACATTTGCACTACATGTGGATGGTGTCTGTGGATGGGCACGTGGGGAGGTGACGACAAAGATGCCATCATCTTCTGTTGCTATGTTACTCTTAAAACTTGGTCATGCTGTTAGGTTCTTTAGTTGCAATGGCTTTATTTTTCTTCTCATGATAAGAACGTTTGTCAACCATCATTAGGAGTTAAAAAATGATAATGCCAGTAAAAAATAAAAATTTGATTTTTTTTTTTTTCTTTAAGAAGCCTTCAGCAGCAAGGGGGGTAAAGAGCTGTGCATAGTTACATTTTAAATATACGTCTAAAGCATGCTAATTTCAATGACTGAGATTTGAGGTAGGTTATACATGTAGTGTGTAAAAATCAGCATGGGTTTGAGCACGGCAACAGCACCAGCTAACTCTCGGGACCCTGCTCAGAGGGGCGTGGGTGCATCCCACAGAGCCCGCCTCTAGACTCACAGCCTGGTTCCAGCCCTGAAGCTAAGGACCCAGGGCTGTGTGGACTGGGGACATCACAGACATCACATGCTAGTAGCTTGTATTGGTTTCTCCTTTCAGCTAATGGCTTTGCTACCAAAGGGTGACAAGGGGAAGAGCATAGTTAACAAACATCAGAGATCCACACATGCCAAGTGTCAGAATCACCTAGGCTACACTCAGGACCTTCCAAACCAACAGCCAACCTGGGGCTTCCATGAGTCAGACAGACGGTCACACTCTCCATGTTTTGTAAAATATCATATTTCTTGCTTAAGATCATTTAAAATGAAGTTTTCAAGGCACCCCCGCATCTACCTAAGCACGGAGTCAAATGAGACCTGCATAAAAGTACTGATGCGATAAGCAAAATAGCATTTAAAGGACCCAACTTTTCCTCAAAACTAGAAAATTAGCATGCTCATTAAAGACTCTGCTTCCTTTAGCTTGTCAGACTGAAGGTCAGAGGTTTTCCTATAAATCTGAGTTCTGAATAATCCTAAATCCTGATAAGCTCTTGGGTATTTATTTCAAAAGCAATAATATTTCATTTTTGTCCTGTAAAATAAATGCAACTTTACAGAATATGGTAAAAGTGGAGGATAGACAAAGCACGTTAAATATTCAGCTACTATTTACAATTTCTCCCACAATTACATGTTAAAATGTACTTTTTTTTTTTTCAAGTTGCTGTTTAAATCTAGGCAAAAGTGCTTAAAAAAATCTTTTCACTATTTACAGTTAAAACCAGACCACATAAATGCTCAGGACATCTTACAGCGACTCTCCGCCAGCGCTTCTGAAAGATTACAGCAAACGCCCAGCAGATCGGTCTCAGCTCTTACACAAGGCACCTGGAGGCTCAGGAGCTTGCAGTCAGGACTGTCATCTGATTGTTAGACTCAATTTATGAAGACTCACAACTGAATAAAACTGCTTAATAAATACCTGCTTGGCCATCGCACACTGTGTAGTGACACCCGTGCCCGGATGAAGCCCCCACTAGCCACACATGTCCACATGGGTAGTTTGCGATCACCTCCACCAATACCACAGGGAAAACAAGTACTCCAAGATGTCTGACTGGCTGTAGATGAGTGTTGCTTCCACTGTCTGCCCCAACCTCTCTCAACAATGTCACAAAAATTAAGCACCACATTCTCTTTTCAAAGAACTGAACAAATGCACCAGAATTTTAGAATGGTTGTGTTCCAGGGGATGGAAAGGGAAGAAAAAAAAGAAATCCAATGGAGAACTGGCACCAATGAGGGAGGAAAATCATAGCAACCTGTTGAAAACGTTTGACTCTTGCACTTTAAGTGTGGGCCCTGCCCCTGCAGAGAGCAGATGGGGTGGGCCAGGGAGGCATGCACCATTGTCCAATGTGGAGATCCAGGAAAAGGACAGATGTGTTAACTGCTGTTACACTGGTTGGCTGAGCTCCTGAAGGATGCAACCTGCCCAAGAGTCAAAGTCCCAGCACAACACTACAGCACCAGGCTCTGCACAGCTCCACGCACAGAGCCAGCTTGGCTCTTCACAGCTTGGGTTCAACTTCTGTGTTAAGAGATACAGTAGCCCTTTTTCGGTATCAGCATAGACTTTGGGGCGATTTTTAAAAAACTACCACTAAGGTAAATTCCTTCAGCCCAGTATTCACTGCCTTATTGACATGGTGCAGAGGGCTCTAGGAGCCTCTCAGCTCTAGCTTCAGCATGAGGCGCTGCTGCCTAGTGAACCGTGACATCCTGTGGACTCGATAAATAACGGACAGAGGATTCAGTGTGGAGACTAGCAGGCTTGAAGCTGTCTAATTTCAACCTGGTTTCTGGAGAGCTCCATGCCAGCGTGTCCTGGGCTGGGCCTGGGGTGCCTCTGCCCAACTGCTACTGGGAAGGGGCCCAGATGCTTGTCTGCAGCTTCTCCTGTCCTCCAGGAGAGGGCAGAAGCTGGCCTGAGGGCTCCCTGCCCATGGGGAGGGAGGGACAGACTGGGGCTACACGCTACACTTGGCTCACCTGGGCGGATGGCCGAGAACCTGTCAGCTCCCAAGAGGCCGCATGTGCCAATGGGAACAGTACTGCTGGCCTTTCCTGCCCACCCATTACCATTACTATTGTCGCTTTTAAAAAATCCAATAAATACACATTTTAAATGGAATTTAAAACTACTCCTTTGTGAAAGGACACTATAAACTTTCTTTCCATTATTGTGATATACAAGGATAGAGTTTTAGAAACAAAGAAAACAAAAGCCCCTCCAACAAGGGGAAAAATAAAACAATGTGGACATATAAATATTAAGATCACGGAAAAAAATCACCCGACAGCCGTAGTTTCTTCTTCAAAGTGCTGGGGACGTGGGGGAAGGAAGAGGCGGGTCAGTTCTGAGGTTTGGACCATAAATACATATATATGATAGGCATATCCATATATGTATGTATAGATAGAAAGACTTCTGCACCCCCAACCCGCCCCCAGGTGTGAGGGCAAAAGCACCACAGAGGCAGCTCGGGCTGGGCCCGACGCTGAGGTACGCTGGCTCCCTGGCACCTAGATCCAGCGGCTGTAGGGGCCAGTGACCTTCGTGTAGGCGTAAGAGGACACGGTGACCGCTGAGTCTGTGGGCACGGCCAGTGCCTGCCGGGTGGGGACAGCTCCCTTCTTCTCCTTGTGCTGGGGCTCGGTGACCAGGGCGCCCCCCCACTTGCGCTTCTTCCCGTAGAGCTTGGCCTCCTGCTGGCCCAGGCCCAGCCGTGCGGCCTCCTCCTGCCGTGCCCGTGCCCGCTCTGCCAGCTGCTTCATCTTGGCCTCCCAGAGGGCCAGCCCGTGGTTGGGCTGGTTGAGGTTCTTGTGCTGGTAGAAGACCAGCGAGATGCGGGTGGGGTGGCAGCGATTGGGCTTCTTGAGTGGTGTGGTGGCATGCAGCTCCCGCCGGGCACACTCAATGAGGATGGAGCCATGGGCTGGGGCCACCGCGACACCACCGATGTTCTCGTCCAGGAAGTTGTGTTCGCTGTCTGACCACAGTTCTTCTTCCTCCTCCTCCACACTGGCCTTCTCCTCTTTTACAGTCCCCTTGGCAGGGGCCTCCTCAGCTGTCCCCTCCTCCAAGCTGAAGGGATCCCACAGCTTCTCTTCAGACTTCAGGGCCCCAAAGAGCTTCTCACTGGATCCCAGGGGCATCCCGAAGGCCTGCCAGGCCTTGTCCAGATGGCTTGCCCCTGGCGTGGGAATTCTTCCCTCCTCCCCTTTCAAGGGATTCCACAACTTGTCTTGGAATCCAGAACCACCTTTCAGGGCAGAACTGAAATCCCCTGCCCCTATCGCCCAGGGCTTCTCATTCAGGCTGGGCCCAGCCAAGGCCGAGGTACTGTTCCCAAACTTGCAGGGGCTCCATGATTTGCCTCGCAGCCGTGCTCCAGGATGGGGAGCCAGCTGCTGCCCCTCACTGGCGAACAGACCCCACTGGCCATCTGAGAAGTGGGACGGGGTTAGGCAGCTGGCCCCAAAAGAACTGAGCTTGTCAGGAACAATGGCAGGGCTCTCCCCAGGAGGGAACACCCCCCAGCTGCCACCCACACTGTTAGTCCTCTTCGGGGACATGCTTGAGCCTCCTGAGTACTGTCCCCATAGGTGATTGGGTCCCCCATTCTGAGATGCTTCGGGCAAAGGCGTTTTGCTCATCTTACCAGCGTCTCTGGGTATAGATTCGGTCTGGACCAGTGGGTCTACTGGCTCTTGCTTGATGGATCTGTTGTAGCAGGTGGAGCTCTGAGCGAAGGGAGAGGGGTCCCTGGACACTGGGTGGATCTGGGGGGCCTTGGGAATCAGATACTCCTTGGGGCCTGGGTAAGCAGGCTGCTGGTGGTGAGGAGTGGGGTGGTGGGTGTCTGTGGGAACAACCTGGCCAGGCAGCTCGGCAAACTCAGCACCACTGTAGGCCGGGCTCAGGCTGTTGTGCAGAGCGTGGAGGTCTGGCTTCTTCTCAAAACTGCTACTGCTGCCACTGTGTCCCCAGGTGCCAGGACCCAGGAACTGGGAGGGGAAGACGGGGTTGCTGGATGGAAAGCCATAGTAGCCAAACGACGGAAGAGCATACTTGGAGTGGAACCCGTTGACAGAGGTCAGGCTGGGCTGTGCATAGTAGGAGTGGTAGGAGTACACGCTGTTCATGCTGTAGGGGTCGGAGGGCCGGCAGTTGCCCAGCACCGAGTAGCTCTCCACCACAGCGTTGCCACTGTACTTGAAGGAGCTGAAGTGGTTCTGTGGCTCCACTTTGAGGGAGGGCTTCAGGCTTTGCTGGGACAATGCACCCTTCAGAGACAGGCCTGGGGAAGCAGAGGGCAAAGTCGAAAAGCAGCCAGCAACACCACTGCCTGGAAAGGGTGGGGGCAGAGGGCTAGGATGGAGCTCCTCTCACTCCCAGAGATGCCTGCTCTTTATGGAAAAGCAGCACAGGTGGGGTGCACCCGAGCAGGGACCTCAGCTTGACTCCTAGGCGCCCCCTCAAGTATAGACCCAAGCCATACTTAAGGTGGAAAGGAGGCAGCTGGCTCAAAGCCCTGTCTACATCTCTCCTCATGTTACGCCAGTGAGGGCTGGAGATTTCCCTGAAGCAACAGCATCTGTGCCTGCTGGACCAGCATCCCTCTAGGCATCAAGGCCAAGAGAAAGGACAACATAGGTACTACCACCCAATGCCAGCCCTAGCCCCAGGGTGATGCTCTCCTCAGACTCAGTGGGTACACGAGCATTCTACAGAGGACCTAAGCTTCCCCTTCTACCGGAGAGAACTCCCTGAAGACAATGTGTCCTCTTTGTACTTATTTCCCACCCCGGTGCCCTCTATCAGATGTGACACAATTAAATTGAGGCCCAAGGACTTTGTCTCAAACTGTCAGCACAATGCAGAAAGGTCGGGAGTGGGGCTCAGTGAGGGGAGTCCCTCAAGGACGGGGCCCTCTCCACACACCTGTGTCAGTGGGGACCCCAGCCAGCTCCAGGGCCTCCTGCTTGATCTTCTCAGGGGTGCTCAGCTTCTCCTTCTGGATCATCTTCTTCTTCTCAGCTGCTGCCCTCCTGGCTTCCAGCTGCCGCTGGCGGCAAGACTTGGCAGGTTCAGGCAGGCGCCGGACCTCTCGAGGAAAGGCGGTGAGCACCTGGATGGCTCCGCTGCTCACCTTGGCGTTCTGGTTCTCCTCACTGCCGAACTCATCTGTGCTGGCCATCTTGTACAGGGGGAGCACGTGCAGCTGCTCATCCTCGGGGATCTGGCCCACGCAGCGATTGTCTTCCTTGGTCAGGGTGCACACCTGCCTCACACAGGGGAGAGAAGACATGGGGCTGGGGCCCAAGCACTGGGGGCCAGGGGTCTGAGCTGGAAAATGGGACCTCCTCCCCCAAGCAGTCCCACTACTAGCCACCCACGTACCCTCCCATCCTCAACTGCTTCTCACAGTCTAAAAAGCTCGTTCGCTTTAAGCCCACAGAGCAGCAGCACTGCCAGCACATACTGTGAGCTACAGCTTCCAAAGCAGGTACACCTATGTCACTGCCTATGTCCCTGAAACAGATGTAAGTGGATGAGATGACTGGCATAGGGTCTCATAGCTGACAGCGCCAGGGCCATGACCAGGAGACTCACTGCCCGCGCTGAGCCTTGCTGCCCCTGCACACGGCCGAGCCAAGCCTAGGACTTTCTACCTCATCCGCCTCACAATGAATGCTCAGATCCTCTTGCTCTTAAAAAGAATTTTTAAATTAAAAACTATGCTCTGGTTGAATAAAATTTAGGCACACAAGATGGGTACAATAACTATCTCCAGAAAACCTCTACTCAGAAATGATCACTGTAAATATTCAGGTCATTTATGTATACACATGCATGCTATTAGTTTTGGGTAAATAGGATACTGTGCTTGAAGTAATAACTCCATTTTTCTTGATATACTTTCTTATGTATTAAATATCTTTCCTGATATTTCTAAAGAGTTCCCCAACATTACTCTACTAATGTGTTGTTTTATTATCAAACATTTTAACTTGCTTTGTTTTTCCCCTGTCATCACAATACTTTCTGAAATTGTTCTGCCACATTTTCTAAAATATTTAATTCTTTAGAATAAATGCTGGCAAGATGGCTCAGTGGTCTAAAGCGCCTACTTAGGCAAGCTTAGGCAACCACAGGGACCGCAGCTCAATCCCTGGCACCACATACTGCTCCAGCTCCACCCTCAGGGCAGGCTGAGCTGGCCATGATTTAAAAAAAAAGAATAAATGCCATGAAGCAGGCATGCCATACACAATATTGCCAAACTACTCTCCAAAATTTTTTACTCATACCAAAAACTGAGCTATAATTTCTCCATGTTTTTGTCCATAATTTTGCCATTAATTTTTTTTTAAACCCAGTTTATTTACGTATGTATGTATGTTATAGCTGGCTCAGCCTGCCCTGGGGATGGGGTTGGCACAGCATGTGGTGCTGGGGATCGAACCTCAGCCCCTATGGTTGCCTAAGCTTGCCTAAGCAGGTGCTTCAGACCGCTGAGCTATCTCACCAGCCCCTGCCATTAATTTTTTAAATGTATTTCACTGCTAGTTTACATTTCTCAACAACTCCTACCCCCTTCTGTCAAGTTTACTGTCTTCTACTTTATTTTTTTTGATGCTCTGGGTTTGGGTTCTCAAAATAAATGGGCCTTCCTATGTCAGCTAATGCCCCTGAGACTGCGCCTTTGATACACAAACCAACCAATGTGGAAGCCCAGCTACCTCCTTTATCAAGCTCATGCAGGGAGTATTCTTCACGCCCTAACTTACCCATGGGTCAGGTGCCTGCGGGTGCCAGGGAGCACTTTCATACCTCAAGGCCTACTGATATTATCCAAACTCTTCCGTCCCAGTCTTACTCAGTGCACCAACCCTGCCTTGCTCACTCCTCCCCATGGAACACAACAAAAGTTCCAGCGCCCATTTCCCTGGCTCCCTGCACCTCCTGGTGGATCCTGTCTTCTGTGTGGGCCCTGCATGGTATAGCTTCCTGGTTCTAGGGATCGGTGAATACAGACTTCTTTAATGACAGTTGTTTCTGTATCTAAAGGCACCTGATTAAAATAAATCTCAAGATTTTTTTTAAACACAACTCTTCTTCCTTTGGCAAGTTTTATGCCTTTTGCTTTTTCTTTTTTTTGTTTTTTTTTTGAGACCCTTCAGGCTGGCTTTGAATGCACTGTCTAGTCCAGGCTGGCATCAAACTTGCCTCAGCCTGAATGCTGGTATTACAAGCTTGTGCCATCATGCCTGGCTGATCTTTATGTTCTGATTGTGGTGCTTTATTTATTGAAATGAGACTTCATTTTTATGGTGGCAACTTCATGAATCCTTTCATTCCAACTTCCTGCTTTGGGTCACGCTCCACCCAGCTGTTTCTCCCTAGGGCACACGGCTCTCCAGACCCTCTCTGCTGACCAGACTTGTACATCTGTTCTGGGTGGATCTGGCCACCAGCCTTACTTGCTCCCACTCTAGGGATCCAGTGTTATAAACAAGAGGGCAAAGGACAAAAGCAAAGGATGAGGCGTGACAGACACTATGCTGTCATCCCTAACAAAGCAAAGAGACTTTACACAGGCAATCTTGCTTTTAAAAATAAGCAGAAAAGGACATCAAATGGGATTCACAGAGATGTAATTAAAACATGCAAGGAAAACAGGAAAAGATATTCAATCTTTCAAGCTTAAAGGAGACACAAATTAAACTGAGACCGTATGTTTGCCAATGAGGCAGGAAAAGACCAGACTGACAAAACCCAGGGCTGCCAGTCAGCAGAACAGGCACTCTAGCCTGCAAACGTGAACATCCTTGCTCCAGGACCTCAAGGAGACCAAACAAATCTTTCACAGTCCTCCTTGGACTTACAGACCAGAAACATCTGTAAGTACTTGGTGCCCGTCCACAGAGACTGGTTAAATAAGTGATGGCAGAGCTATTCTATTCACACAGCCTCAGCAAATGTGGACATAAATCTGTATCACTGCCACAAAAGCCCTGAGATGTCCCTGAGTTACGAAGAGCAAAGTTGTAGAACAGCATAAAGATAGAATATGACCTCACTAGTGTAAAGTTTTATATTGCTGTATGTACACACACACACACACACACACACACACACACACGTGTGTGTGTGTGTGTGTGTACGCACCCATCTAGATGGCTGTCAAATGTTAACAGCTATCTCTATAAGATTTCAGACAAATCTTGTTTATATTATTTAAAAGTCTTACAATGATAGTAACTATTAGGAAAACATACTTTTGAGAAAAATATTGTTTGGGTTCACCTGAAGTTCTAGAAGCTCTGCTTGCCTAACTCTGGTGCTTCCTCCTCCTTTGCCTCTCTCTGGACCTTGAGAGGTCTGCCCTTTCCATATGTTTCAGCTAGGCATCGGCATGCTAAGGTGGGCCACAACTGGCCCATCTTGCTTCTCGATCTTAAACACAGAGAACATGAAATTCTGAAAAGGACCGTTGTTTCCCACACGGCTAAGACTGACAACAAAGCCTAGCAGCCCCTGCACCTTCCACGGCTTCCCGGAGCCCTTCTGACCCAGGACCCGACTGAGAAGCAGAGCAGAACACTGGCTACAGCCCCCTGAGCACAAGCCTCCCATGTGCCTGGTCCACACTCAGTCCGTCGGAGATCTCCTCAACCTCCCAGCTATAAGCTCCATCTCTCCAAAGCCTTCCTCTCTCCTGCCTGCTCCATATCCCACCTGTACACCTAACAGGCATCTCTAAACAGATGATTTTCTCTGCTCTCTCTTATTATTCTACTCTAAAATCAATGGCATCAACATACGTGGGCTGCTCACTTTATTACTTGTTTCCTTCATTTTTCTCTCTTATAGTCTTCATTGCTGCCACTGCATCGCACACTCGGTTGAGGGCTTTGTCTGTGCTACTCCCCAGCACCTAGCTAGTGCCTGAGAACAAAGCCAGTGCTCAATATACAGTATTCAATGAATGAACTAGGGTTTAGATTTAAATCCAGGAGTTCACAGAGACCTGGAAACACACTTTACTGATAACCAGGGATCCAGGCACCTACAGGGCTGTATCGCCCAGCATCTATCTCACAAACAGCACTGTTCCCTCATCCTGTGAGCGGTTCTCTGAGGAGGGGGCAGGAGCAGGCAGTCTGGCCAGGTATCCCTGAAAATTCTGCCTCCATGTCCCTCCCTCTTCTAAGCCCATTTCTGCACAGAGCACAGCTACGTTTTCTCTCAGGATCGCCATGTAGATGGGGCCAGGACGGGACCCAGGCTTCCTTACCACAGTGCACCCATTGTAGAGGTTATGCTGGTCCTTGTGGGCGTGGGCACAGAAGTCCATGCAGGCTGTGACCCCCGAGAAGGGCCTCCCTTCCTTCAGCCCCAAGCGGCAGTCGATTGCTATTTCCTCATTGGTCACCTGTATGAATGGCCAAGGACAGCTGCTTATGGGGCCTGAGGTCAATAGCCCTGATTCTGTACCTAGGGTCCTTGAACTTATACTATGAAGGGAGGTTTCCTGGTTAAGGCCCCAGATCCAAATCAATTCCTTTTACTTTTCTTTTTTTTTTTTGAGACAGATGCTTGAATTCACTATGTGGCCCAGGCTGACCTCAAACTTGGGATGATCTTCCTGTCTCAGCCTCCCAACTGCTGAGATCACAGGCATGTGTCAGTATGCTTGACCCAAAACAATTACTTTCAAGTTCTGTAGGAATTCTCTGCTTCTGGGGTTACCTCAAGCACCCCCACCTCATCTGGAAGATGGAAGGGTGTGGAAGGAGCTCAGGCCTTAGCAGGAGAAACCAGACCAGAGGGGTGGTTGCTCAGTAGGCAGAGAGGTTGAAGAGTAGAGCTTCGAAGAGGCAATGTAGAGTGTGGTACAAAAATGAACATCAAAGAACTGCATCTTTGCTTTCTTTTTGAACTGAGTTCCTTTTAGAAGTGCAGAGGGATCCACATCCTTACTTCCCAACTTCAGGGAGCCTTAACCTCCCTCTTGGGCTAAGGGACACATGTTGTGTGGGAAGAGAAAGGCCCAAGCCTAATACCTGGTTCTGATATGCCTGAGGGGCCAGCCGCTTGTACAGAGGAGCAACTTCAGTGGCTAGGTCCTGGAAACTCTTCCGGAGCACTTCTTCCTACAGAGAGAAAAGCAGTCATTACACATACACACACACAGTGTGGGACAGTAAGCAACAAACAACCCAGAGACACAGGTATGAAGGTCATCTTCACCAAAAGCAAGAACCTGTTCACGTGTCCTGGGCCTAACTTAAAATTACAAATTCAGTCCCGTGTTCACCTCAGCTACATTCCCAACACTCAGCAGCTCCATATTTCTCCTATACTAGATAATGAAGATTTCCACATTCAGAAAAAGTTCCACAGGATAGTATCGCTTTAGACAAAGCAGAGCCACCCAGTTACAACTGGGACAGTCAAGTGACCACAGTCTCTCTCTGGCCTTACCCAGGGGTAAGCAGTGCATGCTGGGAGATTCTGAACACAGGCAAAGGAGTTCATAAAGATATAAACAGGCCAAAGAGGGGAGAGGAAAAGAACTAAGCAGACAGGGCTCAGTTGTCCCTTGGGCAGGGTGGCCAGGGCCATGCCACTTTCCTGGCTGTGCAGATGATGCCACCAGTGCAGTGAAGCTTGAGGAGCAGAGCAGGGATGAAGAGGAGCGTGGACAGTCCCAGGCAGGCCTGGCACTGAATCCCGCCTTCCATGTTGGCCCTAGAGCCTTCCACAAGCCACTGGCCTCCCTGTGAACTGAGGGAGCAATGCCCAGATCCCCGCAAGGCGCTCACCACAGTACACAGCACAAAGAAGCACACAGGAAACATTCTCTGACAGAATGAGGGAAGAATCTGTGGGAAATCACACCAGCCTCTTTACATTCCCAGTAGGTTTTGGTGGACCTGGGGCTTTTCTATTCATTAAAAATAATCTCACTTGTTGCTTTAGGGGGAATGGCAGATCCTACCTCAAATAGAAGTCCAGTATCAATATGAGGAGTATTTGAAGGAGCCATTTGAAGCTCTCAAAGTAGTCTAAAAGCTATGTTGTGGGGAGTAAGAGTTTCAAATGCTTCCTTTTGTTTATGGAAAGTTGAGAGGTGGGAGTGTACATATGTGTAGAGACAACGATGCAGAGCAGAGGTGCCCAGGGGTCGTCCCTGCCAGGGGAAGCAGGGAAGATCTTCCAGGACCCAGTGCTTGAGGGCCGGAAGGCCGAGATGGGATCAAGATGCTTTCTAGATTCTAGCAATGGGAGCCAGCAATGAGACGCAGTATGTGCCCTCTCAGAAGCTGAGGCAGAAGGGGGAGGCTGGAGACGAAGTGACGTGAGCTCAGACGGCCAGAGGGCCTGAGCCGCCTTTGCGTTTGGGATTCTGAGTGGAAACTATCTCTTGCTATGGCTACTGAGGCAGAGGCCCCAGAGGAGAAATAGCAGGGTGAAGCAAGCGAGGCCGATACTCATGGCTTCCACACATCTGTGCTGCAGCCTGCCAGTCCCCCTCTCCCCTGTCAGCACCCATCTGACTGTGAAGAACCCTAGGTGGGAAAGGGGAGAGGGAGGGCCTCTGTGCTGCCACATGGCTCTGCTCACCTCCTTGGGATTGTCCCCTGCGAGGCGGAACTTGCGAGGTGTCTTGCTCCGAGCATATTTGCAGCCATTGAAGTACATACTCCAGGAGCAGCCGAAGGAGAAGGAGGCACCACAGGTGTTAGGGTCTTTGCCTTGGCAAGCGCAGGTCCGGCTGAAATGTACAAGATAGAGTATGTAGATAGATGCCTGACCTCTGTTCTAGAATCCTATTTCTCACTTGAGGGAAGGCCTTGCTGGAGCCTGGCATCTGGCAGCTTCCCGGTGACAGAGTCTCATTCTTCTCCACCCCATACTTCCTCACATTTCCTTGAGCAGGAAACCAGCTACCAGAAACCATGGCTGCCACAGCCCTGAGCTGAAACATCCAACCACAGTCTGGTTTTGGGAGAAACATGTGGGTGAAGGCAGAAGGAAGAATCAGCAAAAGCCCTGTGAGGGTCACACTTTGTCCTAACTCTAATATCCTGACCAGCTCCCAAGTAGAGCCCCAAGCAGGGCATGGATGGTGTGAACCTCAGGATTGGGACCTGCTCGCTTCCTAAGGCTCAATTGCGGCAGGCCTTGCAACAAGCACACGCTGACACCAACCTTCAATGCTTAATAAAATCTGGAAATAACCCAAACATTTCTCAACTGGGGAATGGATAAACAAATGCGATGGTTCCCCACAGTGGAACACCGCTCAGTGATGAAAAGGAATGTGCTGTTGACGTGTGTCAGCATAGATCAGCCTCTGAAGCATCACGTTTGGTACAGCAAGCCGGGCTCAAAAGGCTCCACGTTGGATCAACCCGCCCAGGCAGCATTTTCCCAAAGGCAAATCCACAGGAACAGGAAATGAGATGTGGTTGCCTGGGGTGGGGGGCCTGCTAAGAGTGTGGGGGAACTTTGGTGGGTGGTGAAAGTGTTCTACACCTTCGCTGTGGTGGTGGCTACGTGACTGCAAACTCTGTTAAAACTCTCTAAACTATATACCAAAAAGGACGAACGTCATAGAAAATTAATATACCTTAGCCCAAAATGGAGGGAAAAAACCAATAAGTAGGCTTTGTAAAGCCTATTTTATATTTTATGTTTGTCACACACATAAACACTTTCCTACACTTGTTAACAATATTATCAGGATGTCAGCCTTGGTTGGGGCTTGACAGTGAAGCTGAGCCAAGTCACCAGTCTTTCCCAAGCGAGAGCTGGCTCCGCAGTCAGGGTCTCTGGGTAAACTTTCTCTGCTACCACCCTTACTCTCAGCCAAGGGGAGGGAAAACTTACCCAGATTGCCAAAACTCCATATACTTGCCACCCAGGGCCTGCTGGGGACCTTTGCCCCACCCTCACCTCCGTTCTCTGTACCCTATTACATACTCGTCATTGAGGCCACATCTCCGGCTGGTGGGGTTCCCATACTTCCGGAGGGTATCAGTGAGTTCTTGGTAGAGGGTGTCTCCCAGGCTGCGCGGGATGCCCTCCCAGGCCAGGATGAGGATGACAATCACGGCATTCTGGCAGTGGTGGCCTGCCCGGTGCCGCACCAGGCAGAGCAGCTTCTCCTCCAGTGTGTGCCTGCGGATCACCTGCGGGAACATTGGGTAGCACCGTTATCTGCTTGAGCCACAATCCTTCACTGCTACACAGACCTGGCGGTGTCAATCTTTAGGGCAGTGTCCCACAAATGTCATTCTGGTGACAGCAACCACACAAATTAAGAGACCATTATAATTAAGGAATAAAAAATACAGAAAAGCTGTAATAGAAAAAAAACAAAGAATTACTACAAAGTCAAAGATATTGCCACCTTAACACAGTTTTAGGGACAAAAAAATACATAGGTAAAATTGTAAGCCAAGAGCTGAGGAGACAACTCAGTGGCATAAGTCATAAATGCCCGCCTGGCAAGTGCAAGGTCCTGAGTTCGATCCCTGGTACAAAAAAAAAAAAAATGGTGAGAGAGTTTATGTTGTCCTAAAATATCTGCAGAGAAAACGCAGCATATCTATGTGTTGTTAGTTTATAAAAAGGGACTTGGCACTGCGGAAGACAGTTTGTGGTTCCTCCAAAAGTGAAACAGAATTAACATACAAGGTGTGACTGGAAGCTATGGTGGATGTTTAAATAAATAATTGATTACAGTAAAAGACACACTGCCATTAATTCCCTTTAAAATACTCTCCCCTCACTTATCCCATCCTTCTTGCCACTTTCTGAAGCAGTTCTGGAGGTCCTCTTTCATGACTGTCTTTAGTTGTGCTATCCTGGCTACTTCAATGTCTACCTGGTTTAAAACATTAACATTGTAAGATCATTTTGACAGAGGAAGAGACAAAGTCCACAGTGCCAGACCCTGTGGATGAGGTGGATGGGGTCACACTGTTTGCTTTTTCCCTCAGTCTTGGGGGCTGAGCCTGTAGCCTCTGTATTGAGTTATAACCCCATTTCTTTTTAAATTTTGAGAGAGGCTCTTACTTACTAAAGCCACTAAGTGACCCAGTAAAGGCTTGAATTTGCAATGCCCCTGTCTCAGCACCCCCCCCAGAGTACGGGGCCACCAAGCCCGACTCACTCCACAACGTTTCCACGAGCCTGCCTTTCTGCTGGATGGCACCTGGCAGCAGCATTCCCTTTATACTCACTCATGTAAAGAGAAGACTTCTCGAACTGCAGGAAAGGTGAGAATGATGAGGGAGATGTGCTCAAAGTGAGGGTGAATACTTTACAGGAGCTAATGGCAATGTGTCCTTTAGGGTAAAGAAGTGTTTTTAATATGTTTAAATATTTACCATATATTTTGATCACCCTCTGTATGATCCAGCAATTCTATGACTTACAATGTACCCAAGAGAACTAAGTGCAGGAACTCAGAGAACTACACATGTACGTCATTTGCAGTGTGACTCACAGGAGGTGGAAGTGACTCAAGTGTCTATCAGATGAACAGGTAAACAAAATGTGGTATCTGTGTGTATAACATGATATTATTTGGCCATAAAAAGGAATGAAATTCTGGCACATGAAGCGTAGCTGAACCCTGAAAGCATTAAGCTAAGTGAAATAAGTCAGACACAAAGGACAAATACTTTATGATGCAGCTCATATGACATGCCTAGAATAGCTTCTCAGAGACAGAAAACAGCTTAGGGGTTATCAGAGGTGGGGGAGGAGGGAATCAAGAATTACTCCTAATGGGTAGAGTGCTTCACTTGGGGATAAGGGCAAAGTCATGGAATCAGACTATAGTGGTGGTTTGAGAACAATATGCACATGTTTAATACTATTGACTCTGACTCTTAAAATGGTTAAGATAGCCAATTTCATAATATATATGTATCAATTATGATATATACATATATACCATAATTTGTTTAAAATGGCATACCACACTATTGAATTGTATACTTTAAGTAACTGAACAAGAAAGTCTGTAACTTATTAAGAAAGTTGTTTCAAAAACTGGCTCTAGGTGTGATGCTGCTCGGCTGCTCAGGGCCTGGCCCTGCCCTCACTCGGGTTCTGATGCCCTCCACACACAAAAGGATGCATTGGGACAAAGGATCCTGGGAGCTGGGCAGCGAGGAGGCTGAATCTCCCCCACACGACCCCATGTGGCTGCAGCCATACACAAGGAGGGCACTAAGAGCAGGGGTGCGCTGAAGGAAGATGAGGAGAGGCAGGCAGAAGGACAAGGCTGCAAGGATCTTCAGGGATCTGTACAAGCATGTCAGCAGGGTCTTACCAAACTGCTTCACACCTTGGGAAATGGGGAAATATATGGGAAAATGAAGAGAGAGGGAAACCAGCTGGGAGATCCTGGTATAACATGAGCAAACACAGATGAAGGCCTAACTACGGCAGTGGGCAATGAAATGAAAAATAATGATTCCATTGGGGCTGGGGAGATAGCTCCGTGGCACAAATGCCAGCCTCGCAAGTGCAAGGTAGTGAGTTCGAACCCAGGTCCCGCCAAAAAAAAAAGAATTCCAGAGACATCTGAGAGAAAAGTGACTTGGGACCACCTGCCTACAGGGGCTGAGGTACTGGACAAAGCCTCAGCAACTTCCACATTCTGAGGATTTGGAGACTGGCGTGGTCATGTCGAGTGGAGAGGTGGAAGTGTCCTGGGATCAAGCGATTCTGCAACACCTGATCAGCTATTTCTACTAGGCTTCAGTAGAGGGGCCTGGAGCTCAGGGGACACCTACACTACAGATGGATGTGGTCACAAGTGTTCCTGGACAGGAGATGCAGTACAGAGGGGATGTCAAGCAGGTAATACCAATGAGGAAGTTGGCCTGGTGCCAGGCTGGGAAGTGATGTGGACCATGGCAACATGAGGATACACGCTGATCCCAAAGGGCAGAAATTTTACAGGAAAAAAAAAATACAGAATTTTACATGAAATTTTCCCCTTTAAAAACATGAGCACCACATTCACTGTTTGCTGCTGTGGTGATAAAATATACATTGCATGCAATGTGCTGCTTAAATGTACACTTCAGCAGAATGAGATACATTCACACTTAGGTGTGACGGACACCATCTCCAGAACATTTTCACCTTGCAAAACTGACATTTCTTCCCTCCTCACAGCCTGTGGCAGGGGCTACCATTTGGCCTTTTGTGTCTATGAATTTAACTCCCCTGGGTATCTCAGACATCATATAACATCTGTCCTTTTGTGACTGGTTTGTTTTGCTAAGTGTAGTGTCCGTAAGGCTCATGTGTGTCATATAGTGTGTTTAGGAACTTCTTTCAAACCTTTAAAGGATACTTTGCATACTAAAGGAAACCTGTCTGGCCAGTTCTTGCATTGAGGCAGGGTGATGTTGGTGCCTCCTTGCTGAAGCAATACTTGTATTATGTTTAAAACTGTATTTTGGAAAATACCAATAATTTCTTAAGTATCATATTATAACTCCTCATCCTTGTCTGGCTCCCCATAGACTGAACAGGACATGTCACGGACCTCAACACATGCCTGTGGACTCCGGCAAGACAGTGGTACTGTGGTTAGGGTGTTCAAGACACTATGGTCAACCTTTGTTTATTTCCTGGGGTACCCGCTGATGAAATGAATACAGTGAGACACCCAGCCAGCCAAAGTGGTAACTGAGGCTTTGTCATTTTGGCTTCCCAAGTGATAAATGCACAAATGTCATTCAGTGTAATAGCTCTTTAAGACCTCTGTTTACACTCAAAACTTGAAGAAAGCAAGGTGATCCATGGTGACACTCCTCTGAAGGAGCCCAGCGGGGTACAACACACAAAAAGGTCAAATCAAAGGCCAAGGGAAAGCACAAACACATCAACCCCTGAGCACCACAATGTGAACAGTTCATATCTTGTGGGAGAACTGCAGTCTATGAGCAGGAATTTCCTGAGCATGAACCAAGGGCAGTGAACACGTCACAGAAAGCAAAGCCTACACTCCCACCAAGGGCTTGGTTTTAGCTGCAGGGCCTTTCTGATTCCTCTTCACCATACCATGATAGGCCTTCAGATGACTGCTTTCTGACCTCTGCTACCTTTACCTCTGTTCTCTGGCCCAAGGAGCACCTACTGAGCTTGTTTCTGCTGGCCATAGTGTGCACATCTGCATTCACCCTGGGCCTGTAAATATTCCCTGGCTACTCCCTCTTTCCCATGTTTGGCACCTTTCATATTTTGCACAGGTCATCTTGCCAGCAGGCATTACCCAAGAGCTCTCTTGGTTGACCCACTATGTTCTCAGGTCATTTTTGCAATACATTTCTTGGATACCCATGGTGTGTCTTGACCTTTTCCCTCAAGTCCTGGCCAGTCAGGTCTAGAATTTGCCAGGCACACTGCTTTTAGCTGAAGGTACTGAGGTAATGGTTGTAGGGTGGGAGTGGGAAGAAGATGTGCTCCTCTACAAAGTTCTGCCTTCTCTATAAGTTGGAGAGGAGATAGGTGCTCCTCATTACTCCACATGGAAGGAGCATCTCAGATGCGAATGTAAAAGTGAATCTTTGTTGGAAGAAAAAACCGAGGCTCTAGATGCAGTGCCAGGTGGAGTAAGGCAGCATTCAGGAGATGTTACTCACCCACTTTGCAATGGGACACCCTCTGGAACTCTTCCCCTCCTTCCCGGTATAGATGACCTTCTCGATCCGGATGGCTTTTCCCTTCTCTCCATACCTAGAGGGAAACAGAAGCCCACATGAGTATAGCAGGACCTCAAAGGAGAACAGTCGAAAGATAGGCCCTGGAGTGCTTTAATGAAGGTTACTAGTTACCATGGAGTCATCTGAGAAAAAAGAAAAATATTCAAATAGTTATTTTCTGCTTAGAAGCCCTAGGGACACAGTGGCCACATCCAGGTCCCCAGGCTATAGTTCAGTGCCTCTCCTCCACTTGTGTCCATCTGACCCATCTCTGTCTCAAGGCAAAGGGGCAGTCAGGAGAATGTCCCTGATTATTACATGAGCCTCCAGAAGGCTCTTGAAACCAAAGGCTAGTTGAGTCTTAAAACCAGCTTGTTAGTTGAGTCACTCTGAGACCTAGTCATACATTCAATACATAAAAGAAAATAAATGGCATTTTTCTCTTTTCATCACCCAAGCTGACTTCTGAACATGACAAATAGCTAAGGGGAGGGACTATACCACACACAAACACTGGTGCCCATGTACTGGGGACAGCAGACACTTCTGGTTCCTGCACATACCACCTTTCTGGACCATATACTTAGTGCTGCAGAACCTTGGGTCTCTAGGACCATCGCATCAGCTACGTCATGTTCAGAGGTGACGACGTTATAGCCCCAGGCATTATAAAACCAGCCTCTCCAAGGCCACACAACTCTATGGGGCCAAGTGTAACCCAAGTACACTATGGATGTAGACAGATTAGATTTAAGTGCTTGCCTAACTTCTTTCTTTCTTTGTTTTTTGTTACCAGGGATGGAGCCAGGAACTCACACTTGTCAGGCAGGCATTATGCCACCGATCTACTTCCCTGGCCCCATCCACTTTCTTTTTTTTTTGTCTTTTTGAGACAGGGTCTCGCTATGCAGTTCAGTCTGGCCTTGAGCTCACTTTCGTAGCCCAGGCTGGTCTCAAACTCGCACCGATCCTCTTGCCTCAGCCTCCCAAGTGCTGGGATTACAGGCGTGCGCCACCACGCCCAGCTACCATCCACTTTCTTGATATACAACCAGCCCAACTGTTAAACTTCTCAAAGCTTCAGTTTTTCCATTTATAAAATGTGGACAAAAAATTGTTGTTATCTGTTGGATGAAGATCAAATGGTAATCTACACAGAATACATTCTTTACAATGCTTCAAAATTCCTAACATGAAGAAGTAGCCCAAGAAATATTTATAATAATACAAACACCACCTTACTGAATCATCTTAGTAGATTTTTGTCTCAGGCACAATGTTATATCACATCAGCAGACAGCAGTCATCTGCCACTTCCACTCTCCCTACCTTCATGCCTCTGGCCTCTCTGATCCAGCCTAGGATTTCTGACATGCTAGCAGGCCTCTCTGCTTATTTTTCAACTTCCCTGAAAATATACCCAACAGTCTACCACTGAGCATGAAGTTGGCTGGGCCCAAAGCAAGACTTCTTACTTTGAAAATTGCTACTAAGGGTCTCCTAAGAATTAAATCCCAGGAGATTTAAATCTCCTAAGGCCGGGTGTGGTGGCGCACACCTGTAATCCCAGCACTCGGGAGGCTGAGGCAGGAGGATCAGTGAGAGTTCGAGACCAGCCTGGGCTACAAAAATGAGCTCAAGGCCAGCCTGAACTGCATAACGAGACCCTGTCTCAAAAATAAATAAATAAATAAATAAATAAATAAATAAATAAATAAATAAAAAATAAATCTCCTAAGGATTGAAATCAAGCACAAGCTTGTGTGAATCATACTTCTACCAAGTGAATAGCTTTTCTTCTTTGATCAGTTAACATGGCATACTTATTAACAGACAGTCTAAACGAAACTATCTTTATGTTCCTATATAACCTGGACTTGATTACATATTTTAATATGCTACTTAATACAGCATAATGTTATCATAACTATAACAGTTCGAAGTGGACATAGCCTTTATCATATCCATTGCGCCTATAGGAATTATTACCTCAAAAATAAGTGAACAAGTGCACTGTGCTGGGAACAGTGGCCCAACAGTGGGGAAGAGGGATTATACTTGGTTTGTATCGCTTTATATACATACTTACACCGCTGTAAAAGCTTAGAAGCATTAGAGGTAAACATCAAATCTTCAAAAAGTTTCTAGGAAGAATGTTGGAGAGATTTATGCACTCTATACCTAAAAACTTTTTCTTTCTTTTTTTTTCTTTAAAGTGTTTCAATTTTGTAGTTAAAAAAAGGAGAACAGGGGCTGGTGAGATAGTTCAGTGGTCTAAGGCACCTGCTTAGGCAAGCATAGGCAAGCTTAGGCAACCACAGGGACCAAGGTTCAATCCCCAGCACCACATGCTGCGCCAACCCCATCCCCAGGGCAGGCTGAGCCGGCTATAACATAAATGAAGTTAAAAAAAAAAAATAGTAGTTCCACAAATTTCTAAATGCTACATGTGAGGCAGTAATTATCCCATAAAGAACTTCTGGGATAAAATGATAAATGGAAAAAGTCTCTTGATAGATGGTTGAGTAAAGTAGATCATGAAATAAAAGCCATGTCTGGAAGCTGGGAGTGCTAGAACATCCCTATAATCCCAGAATTAAAAAAAAAAAAAAAAAAAAAAAAAAAAAAAAAAAAAAAAAAAAAAAAAAAAAAAAAAAAAGAGAGAGAGAGAACAAAGATTTTTAAAATGCTGACCTAAGGGTTCCAGATTGCTCAAGAGCTCAGTGAAAGGGTAAGAAGATCCTCTGATCACAACAACATTAAAATATGAACGTTTTGTTCATCCCTTATAAAAGTACTTGGAGACAGGACCCAGAGTTTCTGTAGCATGATCTGTATCATGAGAAAATATCACATCATGTAGCTCTTTGTCTGCTTCCTGGACAACTCAGTTCAACACACATTTATCAGGCAGTCACTCACAAGCACAGGCCTGGCACGCCTGTCGGGAGGGCAGCCTGAGGTGACCACACGACTCACTGAGACAGGGGACTATCAAGTTCCTCACAGGAAGGTGAGCTGAGGACACGGATGCTGGCTTTCCCACCAGCTCCTTCCCTATCACTCTGTCCTTGGGAGAACCGTGTCTTGCAGTGAGCTTCACAGCACAGAGCATTTAAATAAAAGGGCCAGGCACCGCCTGATCTGCTAGGCTTTTTCTTTTAAACAGAACTGTTTGTGTTTAAAGACAACTCGTCAATTCATTCTTCTTCTTAAATGTTTTAATTTCTAGCTTACCATGAAAGGGTCCTTCTAGTGTCTAAACTCTGAGGCCCTAAACAGTCTGCAACAATAGGCTAAAACCTTTCTCTTAAGTGGAACATGGTGGTCCACTTCTGTAATCCCAACATTCTGGGAGGCTGAGGCAGGAGCGTTGAGAGCTTGAGCCTAGCCTGGGCAACTAATGAGACCCTGTTGCAAAAACAAATAAATAACCCAAATATCAAACACACACACACACACACACACACACACACACACACACACACACACACACACACGCTGGGAATGCAGCTCAGTGTGGAGGTACTACGTCTAATTTCCAGTACCCTGCTCCCCAAAATTAACAGATCATCTTAATTAGGAGCTCTTCAAGGACAGCCCTGGGACCCGCAGCACTGCCTCACCTCAAAACAGGGAATCAGCGCTCCGCTCTTGAGTCCCATCCCAAGCCCACCAGATCAGGTCAGCCCAGTGCCCTGTGCTCTCACAGCCTCCAGGAGCATCTGAGGCCTGCCCAACATTAAGAACTAGTGCTGTAAAGCTGCAGCTCCCTCACTCTGCCATGGAGGAATGAACCCAGAGTTATGTTCACAGCCCCTCCATTACCTTTTGAGACCAGTCTTGCTAAGTTGCCTAGGATGGCCTCAGACGTTGGATCTTCTCACCTTAGCCTCCCAGAGTGCAGGAGTTACAGGCATGTGCCCCTGCACTCTGCTTAAAGCTGCACTTCTCAGACTTAGCTCTACCACTGAAAGAGGTTGGGTGCCCCAAAGCTTCAAGAACTTGCTAGCCCAGCTCTGCTTATCTCTAGAACAAGATTTAATGGACTCCTACGTGGCACAGAACTCTTTACCCAGACAGAACTCCCCAAGCTCTAGGCACCACCCGACTCTCTAACAGGAACTTGACAAGTGATTCCAGTTACCTATGACAATGAGGATAACGTGGGCACCCAAGAGGTATGAAGCCCATAAATAAATGGGGATATTTTAGATTTGCTTTCATCCTCTCCCTCTTTTTTTCCAAATCTGTACTAGGGAAGCAATAAACACCAATGTCCCCTAATTTCAGTTTATTTCTTCTAACTGTTGCTCAACTCTTGGCAATAGAGTGGTCTTGTAGAGAAAGAGTAAAAGGAAAGGTCTAGAGAAAGAGACAGCTAGGCCCCTTCAAACCAAGTCCCAAGACAGGGGCGTTTCCTCATTCACACATTCCTCCTGCCCCTGGGTCCAGAAAGGATCTTAAAAAGGTTGATGAAATAAAAAGAGCAAGTGAAGAAGTCAGAGAAAAGGGTGGGGGAAAGATCTGATGGTAAAGAAAACATGGAGGAAGAGGAGGGGGAAGGAGGAGGGGGAGGGGAAGGAGGGAGGGGAAAGGAGACTGGGGAGAAAGAGACAGTCAGAGAGACAGACAGACAGACAGACAGACAGACAGACAGACTGACTGACTGACTGACTGACTCAGGACTGAACTTGGGCCTTCACAATGAGCTATACTTCCAGTCATTTTTTATTTTTAGGCAGTGTCTTGCTAGATCACTAAGTTACCCAGAATGAACTCAGACTTGTGATCCTCTGGGGGTCACAGCTGTGCATTGCCATGCTCAGGTTGTATGTGCTTTTGAGAGCTGAGCCTGGAGTATCTTGTCATATATGAAATTGAAGACATTAAAGCCTCCTTGTCAGAAGTACTCATGAGTGGCCTAAAAAGGCTCCCATGGCCAAAGGTTAGACACCACATTCTTGGGGTGGGGAGGTCAGGGGGGAGGAGATATGAACTCTGGCTCTAGAGTTATTAGCAACCAAAATAAAGATGGAAATGCAATCTGTTTATGATTTACAAGGTCTTTAAGATAAAAATAAACCAGTTGCTGAGGAAAAGCACAAATATTCCTGGTCTTGAGAGGAATTCCTCTCAAGTTTTGAAGAATTTGCAGTTGGCTGTTATAATTTTTAAAGCAATGAGGAAAAAAATTGCTTAGTCCTTATTTCAAAATGTACCATTCTATAGTTAAAAGATTTTTAGACAGATGTCTATAAATCTTATAAATTATCCCCAAACCCCCAAAAAGCAAAACCGGAAGAAAAAACTAACAAACAAACAAACACTGATCAAACTTAAACTTCAGACCCCCCTGAAGCAAACAATCATGTTGACCTTCCTTATAAAAATTACTGGCCCAATGCTGGCTGGTTCAATCTGGAAAATGCAATGCGCACATGTGGCCACACGCAGCAAGCATGCATAGCACACATGCGCTAGAAACCAGTTTTGTCCTTATAGACTCAGCAGTATCCTTAAATCAGGACTGAATTTACAGAATAGGCCTCTGGTCAGATACTTTTATCATGGGCTACTCTGAATACAAGCGTCTTCGGCTGGTACCGGAAGTTAAAAGCTACTGCGGCAGACTAGTGACTCTGTCCACTGTAACTCTCAGGTGCTCAGTTCAAAATTGTGTTCTATTCTCTACTGACGGGCCTAGCTTGGCTGTCCTAGTCAGACAAAATCTGGTTCTCAAATTTGTAGAAATTCAGTCTTCCATGCATTATTTGTCCATGTATAAGCAAATGTGTCTGTGTTTAGAACACTACCACCTATATTTTATTTAAAATGTTACTGCTTATTATACAATAAATGCAATCAGGGTATTAAGTGTATGTGGTAGACAAAGACCCCCTACCCCTTATACAGCATTGGTAACAAATGCTAAGTAGGCTTTAGGTGTCTGCTCAGTTTACCCTAGAACCTCCCTCAGTGAGTCCTGCAGTTTATCCTCACAGTGCCTAACAATGTGTGTACCTCTGTCTTCATTTCTATTTTGTAGATAAGGAAGCTGTGTCAGAGAGGAATGTACCAATCACTGAAAGACTTGGTGTCAAGTGGCAGGGACCCCAGTCAAGCTCTACTATCCATGTTCTCACCCACCAAGCAACATTACTTCTGCATAGACCAAAACTCATGAGTATTTACTACCTGCTGTGGACACATGCATAGCTTTTACACTCTTGTTGTAAAATAGTGTCATAATTGATACTTCCCTCTGCATTCCATTTTGGCTCTAGGGGGTATGCAGGCCATGCACATGTACAGAAAAATATTAAACAGTTCTTTTTAAGCATGTATGGATCAAACATCTTCCAGTGCATCATGATGCACTCTAAAGGAGCAAGAAACTTTGTACATTCTTACGGTTAAGAATGGCTTTATAAAAACAGAACTGTCAAAATCTCTACAGTTTTGAATTTGAATGTTAATACAGACTTATGATGTACTTAACCACTAATGATAACAAAAATTAAAATGGTAGACAAGAATTCAAGTTGTATCAGGTACAACTTACGTCTTTCTATTGAAATGACCTTAAGAAAGAAAGAAAGAAAGAAAGAAAACTCACTGTGGCAATGAGCACCCTTGGTGCCCAGAATCTGTTTCTGCCAATAAAAGGAATTAAGACTTCTTAGATAAATGTGCATGAGCCCAGAACATCTTGACATACTAGAAACCAAGACAGGATAGCACTTATGAAGTATTTCTGGGGGAGGGAGGAGAAACAAAAACAACCTGATTGCAATCAGGCCGTTAGCACTACCTACCAGTTTACAGGACTTACAGAGAACAGCAGAGCACATTGAATAACACCACAGGAAAGCCATAAGCAAAACTCAGATTGTGGCAAGCTAATGCTGCAGGACTATAACCACATAGCCATATTCTTCAATAATAATGTTTCAGGAAGAAGACAGAGGGAGCTTATGGAGGGCTGATGTCTGCCTGTACTGTAGGCTGAGAAGGACCTAAGAGGACCGAAAGTGAGGTGCCCTCATTCAGCCTGTCACCATATGAACACTAAGACTCCCTTTCCTGTGGTCAAGGCAACAAAAATGAGAGGTACTGAAACCCCGCATCCCTGTAATCCTGCCTGCCATATCCCCTCAAATACCTATGAAACACTCACCGCTCCTCCATGAGTTCCCGGATAGAAGCTACTGTGGGGCCAGATCCCAGATGCGTGTAATACGGACCTTCATCCTTCTCCACTATTTGCTCTGCAACAACACCAACAGTAAGTGTTATTTGAAGATATCAATTAGTCAGCATTAATTTAATGGCAAACAACCAGTAGGAATATTAATAGGCATGTTACAAAGCATGAAACTCAGATGGGTCATAATTATGTGAAACATGTTTTGTTCCTTCAGAAATCAGGAAACAGTAAAATTGCAATAAAACGTCATTATACATCCCACCAAATGGACAAAAACTCAGAAATCTGAAAATACCAAGCATTGTCAAGACTGTGGTCTAGCCACTTGGCAATTCATCTCACCAGTTACCCAGGAAAGCTGAACAGTTGCACATGCATGACCCAGCAGGTCCACTTCTAGATACTCACTCAAGATCAGGGTCAGCAAGCTACTCCAAGTAAACTAGCAAAGTAAACTAGCAAACTCAATGCCCATGCTCACAGCAGCACCATTTACAACCAAGAAGGGTAAATAAGCTAAGTGCCCATCAACAGATGAATGGAAACGTTAAATGTGGTTTATTTGTACAATGGAGTATTATTCAGCCCTAAAAAATAAGAGAAGTTCTCATAAATGCTATTATATGATGAACCATCAAATTATTATGCTAAATAAAATACATTAAACAGGCCAGCCAGATAGCTCAACGGACTAAAGCATCTGCTTAGGCAGAGCACAGGGGCTGGGGTTTGATCCCTGGTGTGCCATGCTGGTCCCACCCAAGGGGCACACTGAGACGGTGATTAAGACTGGGCATGGTGGTGCGCACTCGTAATCCCAGCACTTGGGAGGCTGAATATAGGAGAATCACTAAGAGTCGGATCTATGTAGTGAGACCCTGTAGACCTGTAGACCCTGTCCTAAATACAGAAAAAAAACAAAGGACAATGAGTGTGGTGGCACATGCCTGCGATCCCAGTCCTCAGGAGCTGAGGCAGTAAGATTGCTGTGGGCTACATAGTGAGACCTTGTTTCAAAACAAACCAAAAACTCCCACAGAAAGGGACAAATACTACTTGCTTCTACTTAAATTATCTAAAAGAGGAGAATTCACAAAGACAAAAAGTAGATTAGAGGTGATCAGGGACTGACAGGAGGAACTGAGAAGCATTGCTTCATGGGAACCGAGTTCCTATTTAGGGTGATGAAAATGTTTTGGAAATGGCAGTGACAGTTGCACAATATTTGGAATGCCACTGAATAGTATCCTCACTTAAATATCACTAAAGTCGCCACAGTTATAGTCTATATATCTTAACATAAACAAAAGAAGTACTAACGCATGCTATATTACGGGCAAGCCTTGAAAACATTAAATTAAATGAAATCAGCAAGATACGAGAAGATCCATTGAGCTGAAATATCCAGAATAGATAAATACATGAAACCAAAAAGCAGACAGTGGCTGCGGGAGAAAGAGATGGTGGTGACTGCTTAACCAGTGATTTCGGAAACGTTCTGGAACTTGACAAGCGGTGCTCCCAGCACTGTGAGCCTATTCTATGCTGCTGAAGTGCTCATTTCAAGATGGTGAATTTCACAGTATGTAAAGTTTGCCTCAAGTTTAAAAAACACACACACTCGGGTTGGCCAAATAGCTCAGTGGATTAAAGCGTCTGCAAACAGGTGCAGGGGCCGGGGTTCAATTGATTGATCTGTGGTTCATAGCACTGTACCTCCAACAATGATTCTCAGTTTTAAATACACTGTTACTATATTTAGTTTTAAATAGGCATATATATTAGGGAAAGTGAAGATATTTAGAGATCTCAGTAACAATTTTGCAACTCTCCTATAAACAGATTTTTTTGGCAGGCAGGGGTGGAGGGGGTGAGAACGGGGATTGAACTCAGGCCCAGGAAGAGCTTGTTCTACTGAGCTATCTCCCCAGCCCCTGTAATAATTATTTCATAATCAAAAATGCTCTTTTTTGTGACAGGGTCTCATTGTACAGTTCAAGCTGGCCTCAAATTCATGGCAATCCTCTTACCTCAGCCTCCTAGAGATTATAGGCATGTGGCACCACATTTAGTTAAAAGTTTTTTTAGAAAAACTACATCAGGGGCCCGGCGGGATGACTCAGTGGTCTAAAGCGCCTGCTTGGGGAAGCTTGGGCAGCTTCAGGGACCGCGGTTCAATCCCCGGCACCACATGCTGCGCCAGCCCTGCCCTCGGGGCAGGCTGAGCTGGCCATAAAAATGAGTGAATAAACAAAGGTTCTGGAACAAAAAATTAAAAAAAAAAATTCTTAAAAAAAAAAAAAAAAAAAAAAAAAAAAAAAAAAAAAAAAAAAAAAAAAAAAACTACATCAGGAACTACTTCAGGAAGGCTGGGGAGATGGCTCAGTAGAATAAATGCTGGCATGGCAAGTGCAAAGTCCTGAGTTTGATCCCTGGTACCACCAAAATAATAATAATAATAATAATAATAATAATAATAATAATAATAATAATAATAAACTATGCCAGGAAGTAAATCACAACTTATGATCCTGTACTGTAAGAAATCCTGGTCACACACATTAAAACACATATAAAAGGGTTCTTATAGTTACACTATTTGCAATTCGTAGTCAAAACTGGAAACATCCTGCTCTGGCTGGAACACTGTGCCTTCCCAAAGTTATACATGGGAGTCTGAACCCGGGTAGGATGGTAACAGGATGTTAGGTTTTGAAAGTCAGGTCAAAACGGTGTAGCGTTTGTGAATAAAACTAACGCCCTTTACAAGTAGAGATGCAGGGTGAGTGAACCCTTACCTCAGTCCCCAGGCCAAGTGAGGACTGAGAGGAGATGGCTGTCTACATGCCAGAAAGTGGGGTCTCACTTGGCACTCTGGAATTCCAAGCCTTCAGAATGAGAGGAAATGTACCCAGTATATGGTATTTTTGTTACAGCAGCACAAACTAAGACACAATCCATAATCCAGCAGTAGTGGAATGGATAAAGAAAATGTGGAATAAATAGATCCATCAATGAGAATCAACAACATTTTTGTGCTCTCATGGCCAACTTCTGTAACATAGTGAGGCAAAGATCCACAAGATGGTAGAAAAAAATGCAATGAGTCAAGTAAAACATTCAAAGTGGCCCAGATCAACAGTATAGTTTAGAGATTATTATAAATTATGAGGCCGACATATGAACCTGCACATACTCAATGATTTGTTATTTATAAAAATGGCAACTTCATATGGTTCTTCGTTAGAAGTTTTCTAACAAAGAAAGGCAGAGTAATCAATGTCATGAAAGTTAACAGTAGATGGTCTCCGAGGGATGGGAGAGGAATGTGACATGAAGGGAACACAGAGAGCCCTAGAGACTTACAGAGGGTCTAGTTCTCCAGCTAGGTCCATGGCAGCAAGCCTACGGCACACATGCTGCAGTGGGCTGTTTCTTACCACCGAGAGCTCTAAGAGATTTGCCTAATCTAGGTGGCTATGCATGTGTTCACTGAACTGAATATAAACTAAATGTTGATATACTGTCATGTATAAAAGTCACAGGATTTTTAAAATGTAAGAAACTTTGTTTTGCAGTACTGAGATGGACCTTCATTTTGAGCTACAGTCTTTTTTATTTTACAGAGTCTTGATAAACTGCTAAGCTGCCCAAGCAGGGTTCAGATTTGCAATCTTCCTGCTTCAGTCTTCCAGACTGCTGGGATTATAGGTATGCACTACCAAGCATGGCTAATTTCTACTTATTTTTTGCAGAATATTATGCTTTGCTTTATGAGGGATATAAGACTGGATAATGCCCAATTATTGCCTTTAAAATGTGTATGACCCAGCCGGTTAGGTAAGATCCACATGTAAGTAAGTACTTAATGGTATTGCCTAACAGTGAAGACAGATTAAATTTTCAATACATGGTCTTAGGATAAGTGGGGTACAAAAGTTTGATCCATTTGAAAGAATCTAAGAGTCAAATAAAAAATATGACAGCACTAGAAAAAACTGGAAGTTTTAAAAAATAATCATAGAGAAGGGAAGAGCTTCCATAAGGTATAGCATGAAAAACTGTTAAATTCAACTAAAGACAACTTCACATAATAACAATAAAAGTCAAGCAGAAGACAAACTACATACTGGGGAGAAGTCGCTGGCATTTGCACCTAAGAAAAGCCTAATCAAGGCCACTAATGTAAGAAAAATAGGAAAAAAGATAAAAAAATTTTAGAGATATGCAAACGTTTCAATCACACAGAAAGCTACGATAAAATCCCATTCTTTTCCTTTCAGATGAGTCACTATCAGAAATCCTCAAATAACTTATTTTGTTGTTGAGGGTATCAGAAATAAGCAGTATGGAAAATATTTAGCAATATATTAAAAGTACAAATGCACTATCTATTTGATCCAACAATTTCAAAGAATTTATTTCTAGGAATTTGGTTATATTTGCATATGTTTAAAATAAGTACACATGAATATTCATTGTATCATAATGGAGAAATATCAGAAACTTAAATGTCTATCATTAAGAACTGGTTAAACAGATTACATCACAACCCTATAACGAGATCCTAAGCATTTAGAATTAGGCAGCTGCAGATTTACTGATAGAAAATGATTTCTAAGGTATTTGTGGCAGGGACAGACTTTCAGTGTAGCATGTGTATGTGCTAGAGTTAGCATACATGCACAATCACATGCACAGTAAAAATAGCAGAGTAAGAAGCAAGTGTAAAGTGGTAAGTGTAAGGGCAGTTGTGTTCCAATATGTGTGTGTGTGTGTGTGTGTGTGTGTATATATATATATATATATATATATATATATATATATATTTTTTTTTTTTTTTTAAGGTCAGGCCTGGTGGAATGGCACACCTTGAAATCTCAGGACTCAGAAGGCTGAAGCAGGAAGACTGTTGCAAGTTCAAGTCTAGCCTGAACCATATCACAAGACTCTAAACACAAAACAAAACAACAAAAAAGCATTATAGGCAGCCCATCAGATGAACGATCAAAGCTGCCTCCCACCCCCATCTCTTGCTCGATTCATTCATCCCTCCCTCTCCTAGGTCAGGCTCTTGCCTGAATTATTATCTTGGACTCTGAACTGGTCTCCTCTCTTTTGCATCGTCGTATCTGATAACCACCAGTAACAAAACAGAAATCTCACAACATTTCCCATTGAATGACTCCACACTAGATGGAAGACAAAACCCATACTCCAGGGCACTGCGCTTAGCTCCCTACTACGCCTCCTTCACACAGTTCCTGGCCTTGTGTCCTGCCCACAAATTCCTCCACACTATAAAGTTCCTCGTGTCTTTATTTTTTTTTTTTTTTCAAGGACAGCTATGTCTTCCTTTATTTCTTTTTTTTTTTTTTTTAAATTTTATTTATTTTATTTTTTCTTGTTTCAGAACCTTTGTTTGTTTATTCACTCATTTTTATGGCCGGCTCAGCCCGCCCGAAGGCAGGGCTGGTGCAGCATGTGGTGCCAGAGATCGAACCGTGGTCCCTGAAGCCACCCAAGCTTTCCCAAGGAGGCACTTTAGACCACTGAGCCATCCTGCCGGGCCCTCTTCCTTTATTTCTGCCTTTGGAAAAATCCATCTTTTAAGGCCTAGTTTAAATGCTACTTTTCCTGTGAAGCCTCACTGGGCTTTTTCAGATCTCATATACAACATCAATATTGGGGCATGGATCACAACCCATTCATTATGTAACCGCTCGTGGGGCACAGAACAATAAACACAGGTGCTATAGATAGAGACTGGGGAATCATGATGTGTCATGTTCCAAACTTTTCTAAACCCATACTTTCACCAGGAAAATGCAGAAAGGGCTTAGCATGGTTGTTGGCACATAATATGAACTCAATGGGCTGCTATTGTCCAGATTCTGCCAAACAACTGTGCCACTGTCACCAAGTTATGTAACCCTCATAAGCCTTAAAGCAGTTAAAATAATATTTATTCATTATAGAATTGCTAAGGATTAGATGAGATGTAAACTACCAGAATTAAACACTTCACAAATGGATGGCTTCCATTAAAGAGTTAGAAACTACCTGCACCAAAATACACTATTTTGAACCAAAAATAGGGAAGACATACAGAGAAACATAAGTGACAGGGGGAGGCGGTGAGGTGACCAGGAGGAATCAGGGAATGTGAGAATGTGGGTGTTGGCCTGAAAGCTCTTTATAGGTGCTAGAAGACCACATGGTATACAAAAAATAGAATACAAGAACACTCCAGGACTTCTGGGCTCTGTCCCAGTTTCTGTTGTCTGGAGAAAAGTCAAAGTAATGAATTGGCTATAGAGTCTTAGACTGGAACTGGATCATACTGCAGCTTTTGGTGACGACCCTTTGCCCCAAATCTCAAAAATTCAAAACTCATATGGTTAAGGACAAAAAAAAGATGTTCAAGAAGAAGATAGAAACTAAATCTTGGCAACTCCATTATAGCAGTTGGGACAGAAGATACAAATGTCTAAACCAAGCTAACCTAGAAACCGGCTCGTCGGGTTCCTCTGGGAGGCCACTGAAACACCCAGGGCAGATATGCTCCAAGAGCCAAATGAAACCAAAGCCATTTAAGCAGTTTACAAGGTAGCCCAAGGAGTATCATAAAAGCACTGTTTCATTTCGTTTCTTTTCTTTTTTCTGTGGCGGTCCCGATGATGGAACTTGGGACCTTGTGCTTCCCAGGCAGATGCTTATGGAGCGGGGCTACCTCCCTGGCCCCACTGTTTCTTTTAATTGTATCCCTTTCCCTGAGTGTGCCCACATGGGAGAAGATATTCTATAGGAAGAAATCTGAAAACAAAGCATGTCTAATATACGTACACACACACAACCAATATCTTACTATGTAAATATCTCCTAGCTGGGTATGGAAGCACACAGCTGTAATCCTAGTCTTCAGGAGGCTGAGGCAGGAGTGTTGCTCTAAGTTCAAGGCCAACATGTGCTACATAGTAAGATCCTGTCTCCAACAACAAAAACAATTTTATTTTCATATAGCTTTATATATTTAATATTTAATAGGGTAAAGATTCCTGAGTTAGGAACTAATAGTGTAAGAGATACAAGTATAAAACTTTTACAATTATGTAGAAATCTTGTACTGTTAAATTTGAATTATAATTATCACTCAGTTTTCTGTTGCTGTAGTGACAAAATACTTGGGACAATCAATTTATAAAATTTTGGCTCATAGTATCAGAGGTGTCCTGTTGCTTTGAGCCTGTGATGGCACAGTATATCACGGGGTGAAACATATAGTAAAGATGTCCTGTTTGCCTTATGGTAGCCAAGAAGCAAAAACAGGAGGCACCAAGGTCCCAGCATCCCCTTCAAGGGCACACCTTCCCCCCCACACACACACACCTAACTTCCTTCCATTAGGCCCCACCTCTTAAAGGTTCCACTACCTCCCAATAGTGCCTCAGGCTGGGGAACAAAGGTGTCTTTGACACTTGGCCCTTTGAGGATATTCAGGACCTACTATGCTAACTACTATTCACTTGAGTTTGGTTCACTGAAAGTGTATAAAAGCAACAATATACTAGTAACTATGAGTACTCTTAGCTCTTCAATTCTGATTTCTAAATGTCATTATCTGCTAAAAGGAATATCTTCAGAAAAATGATCAGTAAAGGCTGAGGCAGGAAAAGTACAACATATGCTCTGGATATCTTGTACAAAAGCAAAGAAGGGTTTAAAACATGACTGGCATAGGGGGTATAGGGTATGTTCAAAGGGCTCTGACACTAGCCTGAAGTAGTTTCCCATTGCCAAACGAGATATTCTGAGCAAAAAGAATGCAATTATAATTTAAACACAGTAAGTGTATAAACACCCATATATGCATAATCAACAATTTTTTAAAAGGAAAAAAAAATAAAGATAAACCTCCACTTCCTCATATTGGGAGTGACTAGTCATTTCATTTGCTATAATATGAACACCTTTACTATTAAGTACTGTGAAAAGACAGATTCTTGCTATTTAAATCATGATAATGCTTCAGGTATCATTTCAAAAATTTACCCTATATTTAATGAAAAAGCTTGTAGACTTGTTTGAACAGATATGATTTATACATCAGTATATAAAGAGAAAAGCCTGACCTAAATAAATGGGCTGTTTTTCAAAAATATGTAAAACACTTCCCTTGACTTGCTATAATCTGTTGAGATTTTGTTTTGTTTTTTTACAGTACCAGGGATCAAACTTATTAAGCCAGACAAGCACTTATTCCACTGAGCTTTCTCCCTGGCTTGATTTACTATAAAATTTTGCTTTAATATCAAATTTATTTCCTGAAGCTTACTCTGTGTGTGTGTTCAGAATAACTTTTGTTTCACTCCTGAATCACTATGTACTCCTTCTGAAGACATTATAAATAGCATCTCAAGTCAATATTTGTAATACTAATAATATTCACAACTTGGTTAAAAACAGCAATATGGGCCCGGCAGGATGGCTCAGTGGTCTAAAGCGTCTGCTTAGGAAAGCTTAGGCAGCTGCAGGGACTGCAGTTTGATCCCCGGCACCACATGCTGTGCCAGCCCTGCCCTCGGGGCAGCCTGAGCTGGCCATAAAAATAAATACATAAACAAAAGTTCTGAAACAAGAAAAAAAAAACAGCAATATGAAAAACTAGGATCCAATTCATACGTGCAGAGATGTCATGATGGTTGCATGAGACATAACTGGTTATCAGGTCTACCTTGGCTTCAGTACTTGCTTTCCCAGCATATATACTAAGTATCCTGACTTCAAAGATGTTTTTAGAAAACACACACACACACACACACACACACTTCAATGGAAAAGTATACACTATTCTAGCATTCCAGTAAAAGCTAAATGATGAAGAGAAAAATATCTTTGGTAAGAATGTACCACCATGATCTGCTCTCTAAACTAGTTGTATAAGGATATTATGAACTATACATATTATGGTACATAGTAGTTCTGTACTATTTGCTTTGTTTCATTTTTTGAAACAGGGTCTTACTATGTAGTCCAGATGTGCCCTGGACTATGTAGCCCAGGTTAGCCTTCAATTCCTGGCTATCCTCCTGCATCAGCCTCCTGAGTGCTGGGATTGCAGAGGAGCACCCCCACGCCCAGGTTCTCCAGAATTTATTCATTAGGTAGAACTGTAACTTCATCCTCACCCTCCTTAGTGGCTTTCTCACCCTGAGGCATAATACCTCACACTCACAACGTAAAGGCTCATTTTGGCTCACATTTTTAGTACCAGCTCTGAGGCAGGAAGGCACAGTGGAGAAGAGCTCCTCACGTCAGGGCTCAGGAGCAGAGACAGAGTGATAGGCTCTAGGAAGGCAGATCCCCCCTCCAGGTCACACCCCAGCGGCCCACCTCTCCCAACCAGACCCCTCCTCCTAACCACAAGTCATTTAGATCATTCCCAGATTCAGCCACCTTCCAGAAGCCCTGCCTAGGAGTGCATGGGGGACCCGGGGGAAAATTCTTGATCTAAACCCTACTGCCACTGAACAATTTGCCATTTCTCTCCTCCCAACCCCCTGCAACTACCACTTTATATTCTACTTCTTTAAATTTGCCTATTTTAGATGCCTCATGTAAGTGTGCATCCTGTGAATATGTTATTTACTCCGCATGTTTCCTAGACCTATGTTTAGAAAAATGCCAGAGATTAAACATAAAATAATTAGAAAACTAAGACTTTAATGAAAACCTATTTAGGAATCATGGGGATCTGGATAATCACATGATAGCAAAATGTTGTTCCACAGACCTCTTGCTGGATGCACAAGGTAAATAGCAACTTAGAATGGCAGAAGAGGGCTCTCACCACCTTAACCTACTGATCAACTTGGCACTGCTGATAGTGGGACGATCAGACCTTTTGATGTGATGAAATAAAAGCTGCACAGTATCTGCATGTAAAGCAAGTTTTACTGGAACCTAATCAAGTATGTAGATCTAATGTTCTGTACACAGGAAATACAGGGTTACAGGAATAAGTTAAGAAATATGACAAATCCAGAGTGGTGATGGGAAAATGTAGTGGATAATTAGCCTTGATCTCAGCAATGTAATGTGGGCATAAATTTGCCTTCCCTTCCCTGCAGTAGCAGTGCTTCTGCCAAAACCACAACCTATGAGCTTACACAACGCTGTATTGATCACCATGGCACCCTGCAACGGAGGTAATGGAACTGGAACTCTGCCACTGGCAAAATGTGCCACTGTGCTCATGCTCAGTTCTGGGGTCAGAAGAAGAGACAATATTTACAGTGTTAATGTTCTATATGGAATGCATGCTCTGAATCAGCAACCAACATATGGTACATTCCATATATTCCCAGTATATATGGTATTCCCCAAAGCAAAATTGGTGTATTAATGCTCTTGTTGTTATTCAAGAAGGAAATTTATTCTATTTACATTTATTGTGATATTTTGTCTTTAGTCATTTTATGTTTTCCATGGTTTTGTGTTTCCTTTGCTTCCTATCTTGTCATACATAGTTCCTTCTCTTTCTTTCCTATCTTTCATATTTTCTTCCCTGCTAATAAACTGGAAAAGCTGTGGTATGTTTTTAGTAATGTTAAAAGGACTTTCAGATAGAAAGTAGTTAGCATCTCTACAAGTTTTAATTCTTTCTTTACCATATGCATTTTGCTTGCATCCTTGTGAACATATTTTCTTCTCTATAAGATTTAACATAAAAATCCAAATCACTTCAAGTAGAATTTAAATAACCTTTGTTTTAGAAAACAAATCAGTTCTTCAAATTTAGACTTTATAACGGGGCATGGGATTTATTATTGTCAGCTGCTTCATATCACAGATTCACTGTTTATTATTATTATTATTATTATTTTTTTTTTTGTCTTTTTGAGACGGTCTCGTTATGCAGTTCAGGCTGGCCTTGAGCTCACTTTTGTAGCGCAGGCTGGTCTTGAACTTACACCGATCCTCCTGCCTCAGCCTCCCAGTGCTGGGATTACAGGTGTGCACCACCACGCCTGGCTTCATCATTTATTATTTATTTTGATGTAGCTCCAGAAAGCTTGAGTTCCTACTACACTAATGAAGACTTCTAAAGATGGGTTAAGACAAGGACTCCCTATGTAGTCCAGGCTGGCCCCAAATTTGTGACAATGCTCCTCAGTGCCTCAGCTTCCCAAGCACTGGGATCACAGGCATGCACTACCACACCTGGCAGCTTTACACATATTAATGGCAATTTAACTGAACGTGTAACTCTTGTTTCAAGTTTTCAATTTTTTTCTTAGTACATGCTTATAGCATGTACTATCCCATTCCTTGTGGGGAGTGAATACATGGAAACAATACTTCTCAATTCATTTTTGATTCCCTCTCCCTTCTCTCCATCCTTTCTTTCTCCATCCTGGCCCCCTGCCCATTTGTGAAAGACTTATCACCCTATTTCTTGTTACCTTTTATTTTGTTTTGGTTTATATTTTGGGTTTCTCATATAACAGAAACCTTGCACTATTTAAGCTCACGTGTCTGAATTATTTCACTTAATATTATAGGCACAAAGTGCATGTACTTTCGTACAACTGTCTTGTTTATCACTCATTATGGCACAGTAGCACTCCATTGTGTATAAATACTGCATTTTCTTCATCCATTTATCTGCTGGCGAACACATAGGCTTCTTCCAAGATTCAATTATAGTGAACTGTGCTGCTATAAACATGAGTATGCACATATCACTGTAAGATGATATCTTCAACTCTTCTGGAAAAACATCTAGGAGGGGAAGAGCTGATCCAATGGAATTTCTAGTTTTAGTTTTTTGAGGAATCGCTATAGTGATTTTTGTTGTAGTGATATTAGTTTACATTCCCACCAACAATGTAGAAGGGTTCCTTTTTCCCCTGCAGCCTTACCACCATTTGTTATTGTCTGATTTCTTGATGACAGTCATTCTTTCTGGAGTAAGATGGTTTCTTAATGTTATTTTAATTTGCATTTCTCTAATAGCTACATATACTGAACACTTCTCAAGTATTTACTGGTCATCTGTGCTTCTGAGAAGTATCTATCATGCCCATTTTTAACTTTTAAGGGAGTTTTTCTTTTGTGGGGGGGACTGGGGTTCGAACTCATGACCTTGCACTTGCCAGGCAGGCACTTGTGCCACAGAGCTATCTCCCCAGTCCCTGGAGTCTTATTTTGAAGGGATCTAATATTCTGAAGGCTTGCTTTGTTTTTTGTTTGAATTATTGATACGTTCCGGATGTGAGTTCCTAGTAAGGAATATCTGGCAAAAATTTCTTCCCATTCTGTAAGCTGTCTCTTCACTCTTTTGCTTGTTTCCTACACTGTGAAAAAGCTTTTAATTTCATATAATCCCTTTTTTATTTTACTTATTTATTTGATGGAGGGTCTCACTATGCAGCTTGGACTCATAGTGATTCGCCTGTCTCAGCCTCCCCAGCACAGGGATTACAGGCATGTGCCACCACACCTGGGTTCCAGGGATAGAAATGGGTTCTTGCGCTTGCTGGGCAGGTGCTTAGACCACTAAGCTATCTCCCCAGCTACCCCGTTTTGATTCTTGATGCTATTTTGTGTAACTGGGTTCTGTTCAGAAAATCCTTGCCTGCACATAGGTCTTCAAGAATTTTTATCTATTTGATCTCCTAGCAGATTAAGCATTTATGTACTAACATTTAGGTCTTTAATCCAGTTTGACTTCAGTTTAGTATGCAGTGAGATATATCTTCGGAAAGTAGAAAGCCAGTTTTCCAAGTACCTTTTATCAAAGAGGCTATCTTTCCTATAATGTATATTTTTGGCCCCTTTATCAAAAACAGGTTGCTGAATGTGTTGTGGGCTATTTGTGTATATTCTGTTCTACTAGTCCACATACTTGGATTTGTGTTACTAGTATGTTTTTATTGTTAGCTTTGTAATAGAACTTGAAACATAGGCTTGTGATGACTCCTGTTTTGCTCTTGTTACCAAGGACTATTGTTTACTATTCCGAGTCTCTTCTAGTTCTGTATGAGTTTTAGAATGGGTTTCTCAGGTGCTGTAAGGAATGCTCTTGGTATTTAAATTGGGATTGCATTAGCCCTGTGTATCAGTTTTGGAAGCATGGTCATTTTGATGATATTACTTTTGCCTCTCCAAGAACAGGAACTATTTTTCCACCTTGCAACATTCTGTTTGATTCCCCTTTTTCTGAGTACTGGAGGTTTTGTAGATGTATTTCACTTCCTTAGGTAAATTATTAAGAATTTCATGTTCCTTAAAGCTGTTGGTTGCAAACAGATTGTTATTCTAATTTCTTTTTTCCCCTTTCTTCCTTTTTTGAGATAGGATCTCACTTTGCAGTTCAGGCTGGCCTTGTGTTCATTTTTTTACAGCCCCCAGGCTGGTCTGAAACTTGCAGCAATCCTCCTGTCTCCGCTTCCCAAGTGCTGGGATTACAGGCATGTATGACCATGCCCAGCTCCATCTAATTTCATTCTTGGTCAGTTCATTACTGATGTACAGGAATGCCATTAATTTTTGTTATGTTGATTTTGTATCTTGAATCAAACTTTTCATTTGAACACTATATTCTGAGGACTGAAACACAAATATGCAACAAAAGATTCATGTTCAGAATAAAGACATCTTCCCAAGCGGTAAGAAAAAGACAAAAAAAATCAACCCTACATAAATGGGCAAGTGGATTTCCACAGGCACTCTACAAGAGAGGGCATGTGAAAGAGCACTCCTCAGTCACTAGGGAAATGTAAAAGCCACAGGGAGATACTATCATTCACCTACCACAAACGCAAAGAGACTGGCATTATTTGCTGGGGGGGATTTGGAGCAATGCTGGTGGGAGTTCAAATTGTTATAACCACTTTGGAAAACTGATGGTGCCCATTAAAGCTGAGCAAACACAATTTCAGTCCTTGGAATCAACTTAGCAAATTATTACATGTATACATAAAGGCATACATAAGACACAAATAAGAATATCTTATCATCATGATTCATAGTAACCCCAAATTGGGAATAATTCAAAATACTGCCTGCAATCAAGGGGTCATGCAATGGCATATTCAGAAAATAGAATAACATCTAATAAGAATATAGGGCCAGGGAGATAGCACAGTAGAGTAAGCACCTGCCTGGCAAGTGCAGAGTCCTGAGTTTATATTTTAATTTTAATTTTTAAAATTAAGAAAAATTAAAGAGTGCAAATTAGAATTTAAACAGAAAAAATTAAAAGTGATACAGAATTTTCCTTAATAAAGTAAAATGAATTTCACAGTATTTGTTGTAATACACAGTGTTATCTTCCAACCAGTTATACATATTACCAGATATATACATGTAAAATTAAAGAAGAAAAAAAGACATGTATAAGAAATTAAGAGAAAAGTACAAATAATTGAAAAAAGCAGACAAACTGATTAAAGCATTAACTTTCCCTAGACTAGCAGAAATGCACAGTATAGTTGGCCAAAAGGGTCCTGAGTTTAATTCCCAGTACCACGAAAAAATAAAATAGAATAAAATAAAAATATACAAAATAAAATAAGGATAACAAGTATTACTACCACATACAACAGTTAAACCTCCCAAATGCACTGCTGAATGAAAACCACAATACAGAAGAATATAAACATATGTATGCACGATCCCATATACAGGAAGCTCAAGAAAAGGACAAAATCATCAGTGTAGTTAGAAGTCAGAATAGAAATAATTACCTTATGACAAGTGTCAACAAGCTTTCTCCTTAAGGGTCAGAAAAGTAAACCTAGGCTTCACAAGGCATGCAGTCTTAGTGGTAATTAAGCTTTGCCATAGTGGTACAAACGTAGCTTTATATGATACATAAAGTAGTGAGCATGGCTATGTTTGAATGGTTCTTTTATGGATCCTGACATTTCAATTTCATGTAGTCTTTATGAGTCACAAAGTATTGTTTGGAATTTTTTTCCCTAACCATTCATTCATTCATTCATTCATTCATTCATTCATTCATTACGGCCTTTGTTTATTCACTCATTTTTATGGCCGGCTCAGCCCACCCCAAAGGCAGGGCTGGCGCAGCATGTGGTGCTGGGGATTGAACCGCAGTCCCTAAAGCCGCCCAAGCTTTCCCAAGCAGGCGCTTTAGACGACTGAGCCATCCCGCCGCGCCCCACCCAACCATTTAAAAACATGAAAACCATTTTCAGTCACAGATATGAGCCAGATTTAGCCTGCAGATCATAGTTTGCTAACCTATGCTCTAGGGGACTAAGTGGCAAGCACCTGGGTGGGGGGTTGATGGGAATCCTGAGGTAATGGCCAAGTTCTGCTCTGGTTACACGTGGCTGTGGCTTTTGCAACACTGTACTGACCTGTACATTTAAGATTAATGTAACTGCATACCTATATTTTAATAAAAGAGAATAGCTGGTGTGCAGTTAATACAGGTACACATCTGCAATCTGTAATTCCTGTCACTTTGCGACTTCAGCAACTCAACTTCCATTTTTGATTTCACAGAGTTTTGAATGGGTGTCATACTGGATTTCATTTGTTTTGATTGTTACTCTTTATAGAGGAAACTTATTAGATACCAGCAGTATCACACCTACTGGAATGACCAAAACTGTCCTCAGACATTGCCAAAGGTTACCTACTAGGAGAGGGACAGAATTACCTCTGTTAAAAGTCACGTCTATACTCATTTGCCAAAAATTAGAACCTTATTTTGTTTACCTGGCCACTGTTCCAACTTTTTTCCCTCAAAATTAAGCTAGAGAATTGAACCTTGTAGAGACTTCACTGATTAGTTTAAAAGTTCGGCAGTCTAAGAGGGCACGGGAGGAACTGCAGCTGGCTGTGGACAGTTGCGATTGGGAAATGTCACCCCTAAGCACTGTTTGCTAGAGCTAATCCCTCTAAGTTTGTTTGTATTTATGTGCTGATGAGTAGGTCGTATGTCCTTTCCTGATGGTAGAGATACTCTAGATTTTGGTTCAATTCCTCAAAAGGGTGTGAGCTGGCCACTCTGATAAGAAATCAAGATTTAAAAATAAAGACTGACATTTGGCAGGATTTTTGTTTGGTGGTTCAGCAAGTATGTTTTCTGTACACAGTGGCCTTTGTTTGGTGCTGCTGGCCCTCTTCTACACTGCTGGCTTCTAGAATATAGCTTTCCTTTCTGTCTAGCCAACCATCTTCAGCCTAGATCTGAGCCCAACAAGAGTGGGAATACAGGAAAAAGTCACCTGCTTTCACCTCTAGCTTTCCATAGAATGCACTTCTAGGTGGGTAGCCTCCAGCCCCTTTCTCTGAGTTATGCTGTCCCCCAGAGTGTCCACAACCGTTTCTCTAACAGAGTTGACCCCTAGTGTATACCCTTCATTTTAATTTAACTTGATCTGATATGGCAGACAACCCTTGGAACTCATGGTCTAAGATCATCATTACTCCCCAATTTCATGTTGATGAAATTTGTCTCCTCTCATTTTGTTTCTTCAGGTTTCTATCACTAGGTTTCAAGAAAGAAACATTTTACTATCTTGCTAGCTAATCACCATTTTCCCCCTTTTGGTCCCCAGTGTGATTTTTCTTCTTCAGAAAGATAAAGTGACATAGCAGAGAAATGGCTTAACTTTTCTTAAAGAAAAATTTACCTACTTTGGGCAATAAGACAAATGAAGTTTTTTTCTCCCCTTAAAATGTGTAAGAGAACTCTGGGGGAGACAGAGCTCAGGAGAACAAATTCAATCTTTGAGATAATGTTCATTATATGGCTCTAGGTATTTTTCTTAACCTTGTGCACTTAATTTTATACTCATTAAAATAGAAAAATACACTGCTCTACTTCTGCACTAGGCTGGGGAGAGAATGAAATGTTATCTTTTCTGCTATTAGCAAGAGATACAAGGGGCCGGGGAGATAGCTCTGTGGCACAAGTACCTGCCTGGCAAGTATAAGGTCGTGAGTTTGAACCCCAGTCCCGCAAAAAAAAAAAAAAAAAAAAACAAGACACAGGAACATAAGAAAGTACTCATTGCTACCTAACACAAAAAGGGATCCTTAGTTTCTAAATGAATGTTTCATCTTTCCTGACCTCTCTAAATACAGAATAAGTGGATACTGTCTGTAGCCTGTTAGGTACCAGGCTGGAAAGCAGGTGAGCAGTGGGGTATGGAACAAAGCTTCATATGTATTTACAGCTAGTCCCATTTACTTGCAAAACTGCCTGAGCCAGTACAAGGCCGTGAGTTCAAACCCCAGCCCTGAAGAAAAAAAAAACAAAAAACAAAAAACCAAAAACCTGCCTGAGTTTAGGGAGCCTGTTGGGTCAGCAACAGCACTAGACTGTCATAGAATTGTGAACCCTCCAGAGGAATTGTGTGTGCCCGTCCATGCACGCTAAGTAGGCTGTGCACTCCTCTGAATCATCCTGAACCCCCACCCCCACCCCATTCTGAGAAAGATCATCTTCTAAGAAATCAATCTGTGGTGTCAAAAAGGTTGGGACCATGGACTAAGGAATCCATACTATCCCTATGGGGAAGTCTACAGACGTCCCCAGAAATATACAAGGGAGCAGGGCTGAGGCACTTGTTTTTTATAGCACAGGTACTGAGAGATGTTGTACAATTAATGCCTAGGTAGAGTAAGGCTGACCAGTTAACCACGTGTTCAGCATCAGTGTAAGTGCTTTTGAAATACAACAGATAATCCTTATTCTTAAGAAACCCGATATTTAACTGTGAAGACTAGAGCACGTAGAACAAAGTCAAACAAAGAAGAATCCAACATGAACTCCTCACTCTTTTGATCCACACTGATACTTCTCAAGCACTGTTAGTCTTCTCAAGCTTCAAATTAAGCACAGGGACCAAGGTTCCATCCCTGGCATCACATGCACTGCCAGCCCCACCCGTGGGTGCACTGAGCCTGCCACCAAAACTGGGTATGGTGGTGCACACCTGTAATTCCAGTGCTGGGGAAGCTAAAAACAGGAGGATCACTTTGAGTTTGAGCTGCATAGTGAGACCATGTACCAAATATAAATTTTTTAAAAATCAAGCTTGAAATTGTATATTAGTTCTTTTATTTTCTTCGCAGTTTTAAATTTTTTTCTTTGTATATTTTAAATTGTTTTCTTTGTAGTTTATTTTTTTTTTACAATAATAAATACATTGCAGAATGTTGTCTAAACTCAACTTTTTTTTTTTTTTTTTTTTTTTTTTTTTTTTTTTTTTTTTTTTTTTTTTTTTTTTTTTTTTTTTTTTTTTTTTTTTTTTTTTTTTTTTTTTTTTTTTTTTTTTTTTTTTTTTTTTTTTTTTTTTTTTTTTTTTTTTTTTTTTTTTTTTTTTTTTTTTTTTTTTTTGTGGTACCAGGGATTGAACTCAAGACCTTGCGCTACGAAATTATATATTAGTTCTTTAACCTATCCTTCCCTAAGTTTCTTCCCACATTCTTCCATGTGCCATTCAGAGCCTCCTATTTGAGCACCTCTCTTCCCAAATGTTGGTCTTCTCTATTCTCAGGTTTCTCCCTGGCCCATAATTCATCCTAATTAAATGAGCGAGACTGAAATTTCAAGTATAGTATTATCAGTTTGTCAAAAACCCTACAATTCATAGACATAACCAGACAGACACCACAGGTGCTCCCACAGATTCTCCAAGGCTGGTGGCTGAACATGCTCTCCTTCAGAATTAATTTCTTTCTCCCTTCCTACCTGTTCCTCTCTCTTTCTTTAGTACAGTGCCTCAGTCTCAACCTGCCAGCACTGGGATTACAGGTGTGCACCACCACACCTGGAGTTCTAGGGCTAGCATAGCATGTTGTACCAGGGAATGAACCTGGGTCCTTACATTTGCCTAGCAGATGCTTACACCACTGAGCTATCTCCCTAGCTCCTCCTTCAGAATTTCTTTCTTTCTTTTTTTTTTTTTTTTTTTTTTTTTGGTGGAACTAGGGATTGAACTCAGGACCTTGCATAAGTAAGTGAGTCGCATGGTAAGTATGCTTGGAGAGAACAAGGACCTATTTTGGTTTTGTTTTGTTTGTGGTACCAGGGACTGAACTCAGGACCCTGCACTTGCCAGGGAAGTGTTTATTCTACTGAGCTATCTCTCCAGCCCAGAATTTCTAATTTTGGGGAATGACAACCCATCCACCCAGCTACTCAACCTGGAACTTTAGTTGCTGGGATTGCTCCTTCTCCTCCCTTATTCCTACATCCATTACCAAGACAGTAATTGTTTTTCTTTTAGTTTCTTGCCTCCTCTCCTTTCTTCCTTCCTACTCAGTGTTACCCTTTCAATTCAGATACCCATTATTTCTTGCTTGAAAGATATCTGAACCTGCCAACTGATTTCTCTGCTATTGGTATCATGAAACTGTACTCCAGCTGCACCCAGTTCTTCATCCAGCACCCCAGTCTCACTACAGCTGCCTGTAGCTCCCTGTGTTCTTTCATCATCATACCTGCATGACTTTTCATTCCACATCCCTTTGCCTGACACATGCTACCTTATCCCTGTTAACCAATCAAACTTTTGGTAATCTTTTAAAGCTCAACAGATTCTACTTCCTCCGAGAAGTTCCTTCTGATACCCTCCTGCCTAGGGTTGGACTCCCCACCTTCATACTGGTAACCAGATAGTGTATTGTTCTGAAAAATATCTAAAGGGTATGAAGTTATTGATCTCAAACTGAATAGAAGGGGGGACAGAAATGCAATCTCCTTAAAATTAAAACTATAGGAAACAGACTTTACATGATTATAAACAGGCAACTTAGTGTTCTCCAGTCAGAACCCTGGTCCCTCCTGAATTTACCTGACAGTGCAGTCAGCCATATCCACTTTCACCATGCTCCAGGCAAAGATGTTTTCTTATGATTACTTCTTTAGGATAGGAAAATGAAGTGGTTAAATATGTAACACTTCTGGGGGCCTGGCGGGATGGCTCAGTGGTCTAAAGCGCCTGCTTGGGAAAGCTTGGGCGGCTTCAGGGACCGCTGTTCGATCCCTGGCACCACATGCTGCGCCAGCCCTGCCCTCAGGGCGGGCTGAGCCGGCCATAGAAATGAGTGAATAAACAAAGGTTCTGAAACAAGAAAAATAAATAAATAAAATTAAAAAAAATATATGTAACACTTCTATGATGGGAACTCCTAAAATCTGCACCACCTAACTTCCTGCTCTGCTTCAGTCTGATTTAGTCTCTGCAGCTTCCTGTCAGCGGCTCCTCAGAGACATCAAGACAACTTTTAAAAGCTAACATGGACTATTTCCTCTTCTGTGAAATGACAGCTAAGTCTCAGGATGCTTTTTGCCCACTGAAAAGTCACTTGGATTCATTTTTGTCCTAACCTGGTTTCTCTTGGGAATTTTCCCATTGCTGAGAAGGGACACAAGGCAACAAGGCCTGAGCTGCCAGCCTGCAGTTATCATCTGACCTCTGATGGGTGTTATGGGCTGGTTGGGGGACTCCAATGTGTGCTTTGAAATGTGAGAACTATATTGACACCCACACATTCCCTGCAATAAAATATACAACTTCAACTTGTTAAATTTTCTCAGATAAGTATGACGCTACCTTCTAGAGAAAGACATTACTTTGTGTGTCTTCTAAATTTATTTACTTAAGCTTTAAGGATACCTTTAATTCTAGTATTTCAAGATTTTTTTTTTTTTTTTTTTTGATTTTTTAGGGAAGGGTCTACAGAGTGTTCAGGGTCACACTACCAGATTGGACTTGTAGTGATCCACCTGTTTACAGCCTCCCAAGAGCTGGGATTACTGGCACACACCACCATGCCCAGTCTCAACTGCCATCTCAATGTACCCTGGGGGTGGGACCAGCATGGCAGGCCCCAGGATCAAACCCCAGGCTCCTGCGCCTTCTTGCAGGCACTTTAATCTGCTAGTATTTCAAGATTTGGACAACAAACTCACACAGAACCAACCAGCCCCTCAAAAATCTGTAATTTTTATAAAGATTAAAACAACTTTCTTAGTGTTTAGGGCTTTGATTAACTTGATAATAACAACATAAGCCAAAATTCCATATTTGGTAAGATTTACCAAGAAACTTTAGTAGGTTTTTTTTTTTTTTTTTTTTTTTTAATATGCTATTGGAACCATTCATGCTTTTATAAAGTTGTTCCCATAATTTCTCATTAACTGTTTGCTCTGCGTGCTTAAGGAGTCTCCAAATTTGACTGTCACATCTCTGGAAAATTCTTCCTTATATGAACCTACATTTGTGCCCCTCCATCTACCATGGGTAAGAAAAAGAGGTTCTGGAATACAGGATGATCTCATCTCTTATTAATCTCAGCATGAGCATCTTCATCTCTAAGCTTTGTTCTTAGTCTCAGTTCACAAAGACACATTCCCCTGAGCCAGCTGAGCACCTGTCCCTGACCTGAGGGGCTGTAGATACTTCTGGAATACAGGACAACCTTCTGTAACATGAACAACAAGGCCCTCCTGTGTCAGGACACATCCCTTTCTTGTGGCCCTCTTCATTCCACTACCACTGTTATAGTTGGGGCTTCTTTCTGACCTCACCAGTTTCAATCACAAGAAGGCATGCTGGTTAGGAGCCCGACTGCTTACATTCAAACTTCACACCATTTCCATGACCCCAGAACATTATTTAGCCTGGATTTCAGTTCCTCCTTGTTAAAATGGAGTCACCAAGTCTTCACCTTGTACAACTGCTATGAGGATTACATGAGGTGGTGCCTATGAAGTACTTGGCATAGTGCCTGGGACAGAGCAAGCCTTTCATAATTCCCATAATGTCATCATTCTCAGTAGCTTCCTGTCTCCTGCCAGAGTCACTATCCTCTAATCTGTCTTCTATGTTATTCCTAGAGTACACTTTTAAAAGTATTATCTTGATTATAAAATACATATTCATCATAGAACATTTCAGAAAATATGAAGGAAAAGTCACCCATAGACTGGCCACAGAAACAATCAACTGACATAGTTGCCTCTAGCTTTTCCAATTTTTTAAATTTTTTAAATTTTATTTATTCATTTATTTTTCTTGTTTCAGAACCTTTGTTTGTTTATTCACTCATTTTTATGGCCGGCTCAGCTCGCCCTGAGGGCAGGGCTGGCACAGCATGTGGTGCCGGGGACTGAACCACGGTCCCTGAAGCCACCCAAGCTTTTCCAAGCAGGCGCTTTAGATCACTGAGCCATCCCGCCGGGCCCCATAGCTTTTCCAATTTTTTAAAGCTAAGATTATCATTTATATGCCATTAACTTCTGCTGTTTTCACTAAGCCTTGGTCTATAATTTAAATACAACAACACAAAGTAGATTCTTTTAAAATTCTGCATTTAGAGTAAGATACAGATAAATTATAACCTGGGGAGTAAATGACTAGCAGTGAAGACACTCCCTGCTCCCTGCCTTGTCCACTCCCTGCCCTCCTGCTGCTGGGATGGTACCTGCTGTGTTGCCACTTCTGGGTATCCTGGACAGGGACTGTCTACTGCCAGTACTTCTGTTCAGTGGTATCAAGCTGCAAAGTGTCCTTTCTAGTGGCTCCTCATGTCCAAGGAACACTGCACAACTGGCCCTTCATCCATCCATGGATGGATCCATCCATTCCTGCTACCCCAAATGCTATGTTCCTGTTTTCATGGGTCTGGGGAGGCCACCTGTTCATCTCTCATCTGTGTTCCCTGATATTTTCAACATCCAGCTCTGAACACAAACCTCCGAAATAAAAATATAATCCTGCATGAGGACAATGAAGACTGGTCTTACACAACCTTACCACACAGCCCCTCCCCATGTGAGAATGCAGGGAGAGTTGGCTCATGGCATGGGTCACAGGACATTTTATCACCTATTCAGTCTTCTCAAGCCATTAAATTCTTCAGCATTGAACCGTTGCTATTTATCTTTACTCATAGCTAGCTATACAAGGCTTATATTGACACAGAAACAGCCAACCCTTCTCCTTTATAACATGTGTTATTCCTCTTTCAGTACAACACCAGCCAATACTCCTCTAAGCATCATTATGCACCAGAGGCAGTTTTAAGTACTCACTCAGATGAACCAACCTAAGCCCCAGACAGCCCTGGTGATTAGTTGCTATTATCATTTTCACTGGACCCTGGACAAACCAAACACTGAAAGTTGTGTGAAGTGCCTAAACTCTCTCAGTTGGTAATTGATGGAGTTAGAATTCAAATTTAAAAACCCCAACACCTATATAATTTTGAACTTAACAAGTAAAACATTTATTACAGAGCAATTGTCCTAAGCACTCAGTAAAGACATTTCCAACATGCAAGGGGGAGGAACACTAAATGGAACAAAACACAGTGGAAGAGACATGCACAGTGTGTGGGAGGGTGTGTACTGTGATCACTGTGATCAGAACAAGCTTCCCCCAAACACTGGGAGGTAAGGGGACCATAGATGTCACATCAGTACAAATCAAGGGAAGAAGCAAGTGTAGCATGACGCAGTCCTGGAGCGTATCTGTGAACATTCAGCAGGAGCCTCTACATCTCCTCTCCCACAGAAGCATAGGTTCCGCTTTCTTTGCTCTCCACCTGAGTCCTTGTCACCAGCCCCTTTGCCTCATACCCAGCAGTCAGGGGAAATTGAAGGAAGGCAGCCCAGCCCTTTCTCACAGACCCAAAGCGGCATCCCAACAAACTACACAACGTACTTGCTATTGGCACATTTCAACAAGTCAAGGCAACAGCCTTTCCTTAACAGCCCTTTGTGTACCATAAAATCACAACAACGCAACATGCTTCTCTCATCAGCATTCATGTTTCTCTGTCAATACCTGAAATGCACGTGCCTTTCACAGAATACTCCCCAAACAGCAGACCAAAGGAGCCTGGGGGACCTGGTGCGTACCACCGCTCCCAGAACCTTGGTGATGCAGTCACGTACACAGGAGCTTCCTCAGAGGCCCTGTGGCCCTTCTGTCCTTGAAGGCAAGGCCTAAGGGCTGACTTACTTCCTCATCACTGACGCACAGCACAGCTGCACGTACAACTCCAAAAGAGCACCATTAAGACCCCTAGCTCAGAGTTCTATGCCTGGTCTTTCGACAAATCAAAGACAGGCTATACAAAGAGAATTCATCGATCCCTGCCTCAAACCTATGTTGTCAGTGAACACTACCAAAGCTAAGACCAGAGCTGGCCTCATCTCCTGCTCCTAGGAAACCCCAGGAATCCAGCCACCATCTACTCTTCCAAGCAATCATTTCCATTTCTTGCATGATTCCTAACAGCTTTCTTATAGTTTCCCCAGAATATGCCAGAATAATCTTATAAAAAGAATAAGGTGACAGGGTTTTACTTGCTTTAAAACTCTGAGGAGCTCACTACTTGGCATGGGATCAAATCCAACTCCTGACCCTGGCTCCTGCACCCTGCTCTATCTGATCTCTGTCTACTCAACTCATCTTTTTTTATCCCCTTTAATTTTGCCACACCAAAAACAGTCCAAACAAATCTTACCTTCTCACAGCCCAGACTGCTCCCTTCTAGAAAAATCTCCTTTCTACCTGACGCTCCTGAAGAGCTCAGCACAGGTACCACTTCCTACAGTGAAGCGTCCACGAATCCTTTGCCTAGATCTGTACCCTGTAGCACCTGTCTCCACCTCCACTGCTACGCCACAGCCCAGAGCGCATCACAGTCAGTTTCTTTCAGTATTTTTTCCACTAATCTCTCAGTTCACTTCTGGGCTTTCAGGACCCAGTGTGGGAGTCAGCAAACAGCAAATGTTTGTCCTATGGAGGAGAGAAACTAGGTTCCAAGTCTACCAGGCTGCAGCTCTTTGTCCTTCCCAATACCCAGTGACTTACCGACACAATCACAAGTGGGGAACTCGGCCTGGGCCCTCTTGGCAGGTGTGTCCAGCAGGCTCTTGGTGGGTGTATCCAGGTATTTAAGAGGTGACTCCAAGAAGCCACTAAGGGTAGGTGTGAGTGGATTCTCAGCCTTGGTGGGTGTGGCCTCCTGGCCTCCTTCTTCTGAATGGAAGCAGGTGGTTGAGAGTACAGTCACAGCTCCTGAAGACTCAATCTTGATTTGCTTGGGGGACCGAGTAGCAAAAGGGCTCTCGGGAGCTGGGAGACATGTTGGCTGGTTCTCAGGGTCCTGAATGGGCACAGAAGGGGGGCCAGGAAGCCCAAAGCTATCCCCAAATTCAGCCTCAAACTGCCGGATGAGCTCTTCTAGCTTGTCGTCAGCAGGGGGAAGGGGACCAGCAGTGCCTGGCTGCAGGGTGGTCATAGGGCTGGGGGACCTCATTTCCTGAGTAGGGGGCAGCAGGCTGTCCCCGGAGGGACTAGGTGCAAATAGCGCAAGAGAAGGTTCTGTGGGCAAGGGGACAGCAGAGCCTTGTGAGGCAGGAAAAGGGAGAGGGGCAGGGAGAGGGGCAGGGGCAGGGGCAGAGAGAGCAGTAGGGAAAGCAGTAGAGAGAGTGGCAGAAAAGGGGGCTGGGAGAGGGGCAGGTGCATGTGCCTGCACTTCCTCAGTGACTGGGGGCCTCAGGCCTTCTAGAACAATCTGTCGGACAGGCAAGAAGAGGGATTGCGCTTCCCGTGGCCTGGACTTCTTGATCTGAATGGGCTTTCGGACACTGGGCTTGATCCCAGGGGCAGCTTTGTCTGTTCCCACAAGGCCTCCAATGGGTGTGAGGGGCTTCTTCTTCTTCTCCTTGGGTGGTCTATCTGGAGGCCGTGCAGCAAGTGAGCCTGGTGGGGCCCACCAGCCAGGAGTAGGAGGCTCCCCAGGAGGAGGACAGGAGGCATCATGGGTCTGTTCTAGGAAGAGACTACGCTTATGGTGGAGGTGCTGCTGCAGGGCAGTCTGGGCCTGCTGGTGGGTGTCAGGCTCCGAGGATGGTGTGGGAGCTTCCCTCTGGAGAATGGGGGATGAGGCTGGGCCTGGGGAAGAGGAGGGTGCCTCAACTTTAATCTTGGGCTTCGTGGGCAGGGCCTCAGGTCTCTTAAATACTGACTGGATGTAATCACTGGCACTGCCCAATAACTGCTCCAGTTCAGCCATGGGGTCGGGGCTTGGGCGGGGCACCGGCCAGGAGTTCCGAGGTGTCGCTGGTGGGGTGTCAGTGCCCCAGGCTTCAGGAAACTCAGTTCTAGGAGGTGCTGGAGGGAAGGCAGGGCTATCAGGAGGAAAAGACAGGTGCTCCTCAGGGGGAACCACAGGCCACGAAGGAGCCCGGAGGTAGGACTGGGGAGACCTAAAAGGGGCAGGAGGGGACAAGGCCTCAGGGAGGGGGCATGATGCCTGGGAGGTGGAATGAGAAGGCTGGGGCAGGGTGGAGGAGAGCTGTGTGAGGGCCTCGATGGCAATAGCAGTCTGCAGACTGATGTTCTTTTCCTTTGCAATGCTTAGGGCACTCTGGGACAGGGGCAGGCCCTCCAGAGGAGGGACCTGGGGGACCTCAGAGCTAAGAAGTGGCCTGGTGCTTGGTGCTGGGAGGCCAGCCTCAGCAGGGGGCAGAGTCCCTGCAACCCTGGGTCGCTCCTGCCCTCCTTCCATAACCACAGACTTGATCTTCCCCTCCAGCCACTCGAGGTAGTCAGGGCATTCCGGGCCATCGCAGTTGCAGTTGGGTGGTTTCATGCCATGCCGTGCGAGGGCCAGGGCCGTCTGCAGCGTGTCAAGGTCTTCACTGCTAACAGAGCAGCTCTCAGGCCCTGGCCGGGAGCCCCTGCTGTTATTCCCAGCCTCACGATTCATCTCACGGTTGAAGGTTTCATAGAGCCGGGTGCTAAGGGCCCCATAAGAGGACACAGCTTCGGCCACGGCCGAAAAGGCCACCAGATCGTGAGCATCTTCCAGGCGAGCAGTGTGAGCTGGGCCTGGGGCAGTGTCCCAGTCGGGCTTCTGGTCTACCCGCCAAGGACCTGCAGCCCCCAGTAGACTGGGTCCAGCGGGCTCTCTAGCACCATTGACCGGCGCCCCTGAGGTGCTTAGCTGCCGTGAGTCCCCATGGTACACTGGCCCTGAGTCCATCTGACCTGGAACAGGTCCATCAACTGGGCTGAGCTCTGAGCCTGTCTGGAGAGAGAGGGGAGAGGAAATAAAGGGGGAAAATGAACCACATTACTTGAAAAGCATCACTTTGCTTGACATTACTTTAAACCTTGCTTTTCTTGAAATCCTGTCCCTGGTACTTCCTGAGCCTTAGTTCATCTTCCTGGGTCTCTCTGTTCCTTAGCTAGCTTCACCAGCAGAAATGGAAGAACTTTCAGATATCCTAATATGGAGTTCTCAGTCACTCAGACCTCAAGAACTACAGATCAATCACACTGACAGAGCACCACCAAAACCAAGGACACAAAGGGAGGGGGTCCTCAACTCGCTGTGAGTTCACAGTGATCAAAGCCACACTAGAACTGTTTATCCTGGTTTTCTAACCAAGACCAGCACATAACTGTGCTGTAAGTGGGAAGCCTGTGTGCAGGGGCCACAGACGCTGCTTTCACAAACTCAACCTGGTACAAGGTTCACCTACAGTTACTTCCCTTTTCTCCCCAGGGAGAAGCCCAGGCCACATGAGCTCAGAGAGGTGGTGACAGATTGCATTCTCCCACATAGCCCTGGGCCTGAGGGATTCACTATAACCTACACAGCATGTGGTCAGCCTCACGCTGAGCCAGTTGTGCTGATGACAAGCAAACTGCTGCTGGCAAAAAGATTTATACCTTTCCCCAAGCCCAGGAAGCACCATCACACCAGTGATCTACAGACACACACAAAAGGGAAGGCATGACACGAAGCGGGCCAGGAGGGCCTGGCCCAATGAGGCTAAGGCAAAGACATCATCCTTCAGGAAAGGATGATGAGACAGAACACAGAAACAATGACAGGCTTCAAAAGTCACAGTAGAAGCTGCAAGCCTGGTCAGATATAGAATATATACATGATCGCAAAATATCTCCTAGGGACTGGGAGATAGCTCAGCGGTATAAGTGCCCACCTGGCAAGCGCAAGATCCTGAGTTCTATTCCTGGTATAAAAAAACCAAACCAAACCAAACCAAAACAAAACAAAAAAAATTCCTGTAGATCATTTACAATAATAAAAGTGGAAAAAGCTATCGGACATCTCCTTAAACAAAGTTAAGGCCAGTACTGGGACAAACCAACATCATATGCTTCTTGATTCATACACTAAGGACTTGAATCTTTTCAGGAAGAAATATCAGATAAACCCGTATTGCAGAGTATTCTAAGAAAGTGCTCCAAAATGTTCTTAAAACCTTTTCTACCTTATATGAGACAAAAGGTATGCTCCTAGGTTAAACGCTACACCAGGGGAAAATAGCAGTAATGTATATTATTGGGACAATTGGAGAAATCTGAATATGGACAAAGTAATACTGTATCCTTTTTGTTGTTGTTCTTTTTTGAGATAAGGTTTCGCTATGTAGTCCAGGCTGGTCTTGAATTCAGTGACCCTCCAGTTTCAGCCTGAGTGCTGGGGTGGTAAGTGTACGCCACCATGCCCCGCTTACTGTGTCATCTTAATCTGGGCTTGGGTTATTAGATCATAGTTACGTAAGAGAAGGCTCCTCTTAAGATGCACACACTGAAGTATTTAAGGGCAAAAGGACATAATTTCAACCTCATTTCAAACAGTTCTGAAAAAAACATGTACATAAGTAAAATACACACATATAGAGAAAATGACAAAGCAAAGCAAAAATGTAAACATTTTGGGTAAAAAGCTAGTTTCTTTGACAGAAAACAAAGCACTTTAAGCAGAGGCTAAAATGATGCTAGTTCCAGAACTATCAGACGTGATCATTATGGAATCCCAAAGTAGTAGGATCAGCCCTGAGGGAAGTGAGGGCTCAGCCAGCAGGTCCTGCCGTATCCTCATCACTGATCCTGTTCTAGCCACAAAAGATCCTTATGTTTACCTAACAGGCCATGTTCTCCAATGTCACCAAGTTTTGTATTTGCAGCTACTAGCCTTCCCAGCCTTCCCAGCCTCTTAGGGAGATCACTCAAGCTTATCCTTCAAGCGCCAGCTTAGTGTCATCTCCTCCTTCCTAGCTGATGAAGTTATCTATGGCTCCTTTTCCTGGAGCCTTATGGCACCATGTACATCATGACTCCTCCCCCTAGGAACCCATGGCACCTGTAGCACATGCCATGACTGTGTCATGTTCAAGTGGTTACCTCTCCCACCAGGTCTAGTTCCTTCAGAGTTATGTCCAAATCATAATGATTTCTGTGCCTCCCACCCATAGCGTAGTAACATTCTCCTAGGACAAAGGAAGGCCTCTCAATCCCCATTGGTTATGTAATTATCCAGCTTCTCCCTAATGGTGAAAGATGAATTTCTTTTCAGATGCCTACGAACACAGTTGATGACGCAACATTCCCTCCTTAAAGGGACACAACAAAGTGCCTAACAAAATCTGAAGTTACAAAATTTACATGCGAACCATGACTGTAGCGCCAATTTACAGAAACAGTGTCAGAAAGACTAAATGCTCCATGAGCTGAGATGTCCCCAAAGTTGTCAAGACAACTAAAGGGGATTTTCAAAGTTATTTCTGGTGAATGAATAAGAACAAGGAAGGACTAGGTCAGCTTTGTACCCATGGATTGTCTAGGAAGGAAAATGCTTTTCGAAGTAAGTAGAGAAGGAAAAAGTAGATAATGGATGTAAGGGGGAGAAAGTGAAACCAGCCTGGTTGGGAGATTTTAAGAAACCTTAGAATCCAGTTTCCCAGCCAAAGAATCCTACTGATACATTTCTCAACACCTGCCAGTGATCCTGAAGCAAACTGGTCAGCAGGAGAAGGTGCTAACAGAAAGAGGGCAAGAAGCAGCCCCAAATGTCGGTCTTCTGAACTTAAAAACAGCCCCAGTTAGCAACATCCTCCAAGAAGTACCACAAGTCAGGTTGCCCATCAACCTGTCAACGTCAACCAACCTCACTGATTTGCGTCATGTGGTCCAGTGGACCAGCAGATATAAAAACACCCTAGCTGACAGATACAGATCAAGTCTGCTGCAGATCTGTTTTGTTTGGTCTCTACAGTGTTAATGCCTGGTTTCCCAGCATTCAAAAATAAAAACCACCTACAAATCCATAGCATTCCTTTTTTTTTTTTTGTCTTTTTGAGACAGGGTCTCGCTGTATAGTTCAGGCTGGCCTTGAGCTCAGTTTTGTAGCCCAGGCTGGTCTCAAACTCTCACCGATCCTCCTGCCTCAGCCTCCCAAGTGCTGGGATTACAGGCGTGCGCCATCACGCCCGGCCATAGTATTCCTGAAGGCCCCCATTTCTATCTTGCAAACTGTCTATAACAACGCCATGGCTACTACTTGCCCAGAACATAACTTTTCCATTTCATCCCCCAATTTCACCACTTCACATTGCCTTCTTAAAAGCAAATCCAGGGCTCAGAGATTACTTACTAATTACCCTAATTATCACTTCACTCACTTGTTACCTGCCAAACCCCTGCAGCCTTTTTAGTTTGCAACTCAGCCTGAAGACATTCAAGTTTCACAAGGTCTGCTATGACCCCTTTGAGGCCAGCTCCAAAGAAACTACAGGCCGTTAGGGCTGGCTGCCCACTTGGTAGGTGGCCATGCTCAAAAAACACAAGAGGTGTATCAAGTCCTGGGAGGAAGACTCTCTAGTGGTCTACCACAGGGCTTTGTTCTCACAACTGTCCTGTTCAATGTAGTTACAGAGAAGGAATACTTAAATAGACAGATGTTAAAAATAGTGGTAAAACTATGCTGAGTGACAGCAGCAGGTGCTCCAAGGTCAAACAGCCTGGACCAGGTGCCAAAAGATCAGCAGCTAGGAAGAGGGAAAAAAAATCTAACAGCAAATAAGATTCTATACTATGACCCCAAACTATGTTTACACAAATTAAAGATAAGGGAAGCACCTAAAAATGTCAGCAGTGAACATTTAAATTTTCAAGAATTATATGGGATAAAGGGGCCAGGGAGATAGCTCAGTAGAATAAGTGCTTGTCTGGCAAGCGCAAGGTCCTGAGTTCAATCCCTGGTATTGCTAAAAAAATAAAAAAGAAAAAAAGGAAATGGATGGGATAAAGATGGACAACTAGCTGACAGTACACCCAATGACATGATGTGACTTTTTCAAACTTTATGACTACAATCTACATTAAAAAGTACATTTTACACTGTGATCCACTGTGTACTTCTAATTGACATTTTAAAAATAATACTTCCCCTTACTAGATGAACATATTTTTCTTTTTCTTTTGTTTTTCAATGCAAGCTGTAGTCTTTTTAAGACGATGTCATTCTCTACTAATGGGTCCCGTAGGTGGACACATAGAGCTATGACATAACCCAAACAGGACCCATAGCACAGGCAGGGACAGCACTGCTCTACCCAGACAGTCCCACCTGAGTGCAGCCTTCCCTTCAGGGCCACATCTTCAGGGATACAACAGAAAGCAGGTCAGCTTAAAATTGTAAGAGGGTAGCGCATACATGTATACAAGGATAATTTGTCAATAAAAACAATTCATACAACTATTAGACTTAAATGGAACTACAAAGTGGGGAAAGCTATAGACAGAAGGCCTTATATTTAAAGGGAGAATTTTCTTAATACAGTGGGATTCAAAAATTCCCTAATCACAGTCCCCTACCAGTCAGGAGTTAATATTCATGGAGATGTGGACTTACTAACCAAGTACTAGTTGTCTGAGAGTCATCAGCAGGGTGGGTGGCAGGACAAGGCTAGAGGAGGATAAAGGTCCTTTAAAAGCCCTAGCTCAAACATTCTTTAACTCTGAGATCCTCTCCACTTTCCCTCAGTGTTCATTGCCCTCTGGGCCCCAACAAACACTGCTGTGAGGATGCTCCTCAGTGTATGCTTCTTGCCTGGAATTCTCAACTGCCCCTCTGGCAAGCTCCAACTTTTGGATCGTGAAACCCACTAAGGCTCAGTTTGCCTAAAAGGAAACTAAACTCTCATCTCCTATAGCTCCTTTCCTGTTTTTGCAGTTGGCAATGTTCCCAGCACAAACCTTGGCCATGTTTCTCCAATGTGCCCAATTATAAGATCCAAAAACTCTGAATGTGTACTTTCTAGTCTATCTCCTCCCATCATACTCCTGCCCTCCTAATCTAGGCCCTGTGTGTGTGTGTGTTGTGTGTGTGTGTGCCTTTCAATGGTCTACACAACAGTGGTTCCTTTAAGCAAGTCTATGTCCCTGAAATCCTCCCTTATCATACACAGAAAACCATTCTTTTCTCTACCCTACAATCTTCCTTGATCATACTTCACCCTTCCTTGAGACTTCCAGCCACCAACTTAATAACTCTCATTTCCATTGCATCTTTAGCCTTCAGATTTTAAGGATGCCATGTGTTTATATCCAGCGTGGCAGACTGTTCCAAAGATGGCCGCAACAGTCCCCTTGTTATTTTGTAACTTTGGCTCTTTTTCCACAAGGGGGGGGTGGTGCTGTTTCCTTCACTTTATTCTGGGTGGACTTGTGACAATGGTAGAAGTGACACTGCATGACTCTTAAGGCTAGATCGACAAGGACAACTTATCAGGACAACTTATCTTCCACCTGGCTCTCTCTCTCAGGGCATTCACTCATTGCAACCGTGCTGTGAAGGAGCCAGGTCCATGGGCACTTCTTGTACAAGAGCCAGCCAACATTCCCCACTGAGGTCCTAGCCAACAGCTGCCACCATCTACCAAACATGTGGGTGAGGAACCCTTTGAGGGTCCCAGCTCAGGCATCAAGTTACAAGGGGCTCTTAAGCCCTCCCAGCTAACACCATAAACTTTAGGTAATACAACAAGCTACTCATACTATGAAATTTCTGACTCCTTAACTGACAGAACACAATAAAATAGTTGTCGTGTTATTATACATTGGGCTAGTTTATTACTTAGCAATAGTCCAGATTCTCTATTTTTTCAGTTTACTAGTACATGTGTGTGGTACATCATGTTTACATTCCTTGTGTGGCAGTGGTACATGTATATGACACATCTTAATTCCCCTTTTCATCCCTTTTTCCTTCCCTCCCTCCTACCTCCCTCCGCTCCCTCTATCTCTTGATTCTTGTCCCCTTGAAGCATGTTTGATCTTCCTAATTCCTAGTATCAAGGTCTTATGTAAGAATCCCAGACTCTCTACCTCAAGAAGATAAAAATGAAAGGGGAGGGCAGGTCTATGAACAAACACTCTAAAACACTTCAGTGCTGTGGAATTAGGGCACACAGCATGTGCCTGTGGGGCAGAGGAGTGTTAGTTAGGTGCATATTTGGGCACATGGGTACCCCGAAAGATTTCATGCCAAAGTTACTGTGAAGTGAGGCTGGAAAGACATGTACTTTGGAAAAGAGAAAACAGGAAGATTTCTGTATGTAAAGCACAGAAGCCTGATGAGGCCAAGAAGGCCTGGGATGGGTAAGCTCTGGAGTGTGTCTTGTCCTGATGTAGGTAAGGCAGGGGTGTGAGACCACAGCAAGAATGTAGCACATAGTGAATTTATATTCTGGGAGAACCCAGGTGTCCCTACAGTGCAGGTCACAGGAGCAATTAGTGGAAGGTTGAGAGGAAGTAAAATATTACTGAGGCAGAGAAAATGCCCTTAGATCTAAGAAAAGACCTAACCCCTCTGCTACATGAGCAGCTGAGATGTACACATGAACTGCCACCTGCAGTCAGAGTTCTTGCCTTCATAATACTTCATGTTCCCTCCAGAGGTACAAGGAGAGCTGCTGGAATCTGATCCTGCACCCTACCTGGTTGGGACTGCTAAGGTCCCACTACTACCTTCTCTATAGCAAAATCTGCAGGCTCCCAAATCCTCACGTCAGCAGTGGCAGCCTCCCTTTCCTTTGTGAGGCTTGAGAAGCTCCAAATGCATGCAGGGCTAAGAAAGCATGGAACTCCATTCTTAAACACTTCATTCCATCAACACCATAGGAAGAGGTGCAGAAATAGCACCAGCTTCCCAAGTCCAGAAACTGACTTAGTTTATCAACACATTTAAATCAGTCCAGTAATTCTCTATTAATGGCAAACAGCTGGACACAGTGATACACACCCACAGCCTCACCTACTTGGGAGCCTGAGGCAGGAGGATTGCAAGTTGAGGCCAGCCTGAGCAACTTAGTAAGACTCTGTCTCAAAATAAAAAGGCTGTAGATATAGATCAGGAGTGGAATGTTTACCCAGGACATGTGAATGCCCTGGGTTCACACCCCAATACTGTGAAAAAGAAAGAGAGAAAGAAAGAAAAGAAAAGAGAGAAAAAAAAATAAAGCTAGAAGAAAGATTAACAATACTAGAGCCTCTTGGGGCCTCAATGAAGGAGCAACTTAGAAGAATGGAGTCCAGAGGGCTGACATGCTGGCTGTCAACAGTGATACACCATCTTAGATGAAATGTGTCCAAGAAGGCATGTCCAGCCAGCAGTTAAGACTATAAGACCAGGATGCTATCCTCTATCACAGATTCTCCAGGACAGTGGTGGCTGTGCCCTGGCCAGTAAGTTCCACCTACCTAGTACTTCCTAACTCCATACAGCATTAGCTCAGTACCACCAGCACCTATTTGAGGGCTTGTTTCCAGTTCCATAGTTCATCATCTGCCTCCATATGAAGATAAATTGTTCTTCCCCACCCCCAGAGGAGTTGGCCCTCCTCTTCCTGATTGCACATGGTGGGTATTTACGGCATGTTCTGTCTACAGCTGATCAATTATTCATCTCTTAAGAGGATCCTACCCTTGTGGGATTTAGTTATGAACCCAATCTATTAGAGGAGAGACAGACTTTTAAGGAACCCCTGGCAGAGAATGGCACAGCTTCCTGTTTTTGTAGAGGAGCAAGGGATGTGTGTACATGTATACTCTGGCTAGCTCAGTTCCACATGTACATCCTCTACTTCCTGACTCTCTCGGCACACAGAAAACCCAAGAGGGTTTTCTGCCTTCCTGAAACTATCACATGTTGGCAGAGGAGATTCTTGTGTGAAGTGGAGGAATAAGTGGTTTGCAGAACTACTATGTATGTATCAGTAAAGCAGTTAAAAATCTAACTTTTTTTTTTTTTTTAACCTATTACAAAGCAGATAGATAAAATAGCTCTTCCAGTAGCAGGAAAGTGCTAAGATGGGTCTAATTCCCTGAGGCCATCGTGTCCAGCAAAAGTAGAGGACTATGACTATTCGTGCTTTCTGACCTAATGGTAATTAACATAACTCCAAAGAAGAAAGGAAAAGAGGCAGCTGCACTGGGAAGTCTACATCACTGATGGAACACCATAATAATTGCCTAGTGTGCTAATCATTTCACATTCATTTATTCAATAATCACGACCTCCTATAAAACAGGAACCATTGAGCCGGGTGTGGTGGCTCACGCCTGTGATCCCAGCACTCGGGAGGCTGAGGCAGGAGGATCGGTGTGAGTTCAAGACCAGCTTGGGCTACAAAAGTGAGCTCAAGGCTAGCCTGAACTGCATAGCAAGATCCTGTCTCAAAAAGACCAAAAAAAAAAAAAACAAGAACCATAGAGCCTTGTATAGTGGTGCATGCCTATAATCCCAATAGTCAGGAGGCTGAGGATTGCAGCAAGTTCAGAGCCAGCATGGGCTACCTAATGAGTTCAAGGCCACCCTGGACTATATATTGAGACTCTATGCCCCTCCATGTAAGACAGGAACCATACAGACAAGGACACAGAACAGAGAGGTTAATTAATATTTCCAAGAAATATTACAACAGAAATTCAGATCATAGCCATTTTTAATTACTAAGTGCTCAATCACATTTCAGGAAATTCAAAAATAAATACAGAAAAAATTTAAAAGCTACTGTGTCAAAGATTTTCCCTGAAGCATTAATAAGGAAGAACTACAAAAAAACCCAAGTATCCCAACAATAGGGTAATTGTTTTTTACTGCTACATTTCTTCATAAAACTAGGAATAAACATGAAAAATATTCCACTAGTAATCAAAGAAATACAAAATAAGACCATTTCATACGCATCAAATAGGATTTAAGAACACTTAATCTGAATCTCATCCTCATCCCCTATAGTTGTATACTATTAAGCAAGTTAATTATTTCTGCATCTCTATTTATTCATCTGCAAATCGGAGATTAATGAGAGCGTAAGAACTATTCCTAACAATACCAGGTACTACAAAAGCACCATGCAAAGGTATTTTACTTCTACGTGCTGAAGGGTTTAATAGTAACTTTTCCTTATACATCACTGCCCCCACCCCCCAAAAAAGCTGAACAGGACTATCATTTTGGAACAGTTTATTACATCATGTTTATTGCTGGGCATGCATGCATCCTATGGCCCTGCAGACTCTCTTAGAGAAACTCTGCACAAGCATACCAGGAGACTTGCGCACAGGCATTCGCAGCACTAGTACTCATGGCATAGAAATATTCTAAGTGCTCATCAACCTCAGCATGGACAGCAGAATATTAGATGGTCAGAATGAATGAATCATAGGATTATGAACCTCTGAGACTGCAATGAGTTAAAAGAAACCTACATGTGTTCTGCTTGTTCTAAAAAAGTTGTTCTAATGAACAAGTGAAATTAAATATATTAAGACTACAAACATACAGAACAGAAACTTTAAAAAGGAAAGATAAACACAAAACTCAAGGCACTATTATCCCTGGAGATGAAGAAATGAGAAGGCAAGCATTATTCAGGTGGTTTTAATGCTGTTGCCACATTCTAGTTAACTTGGGTAGGGAGTTTACTTGTGTTTGAAAAAATTATTGTACTGTTTAAAATATATAAAACATTAGAGCTAGTATGTTTATGTACACATGAGAAAAATAATACAGTATTTCATCAGCAGATATACAGTTGTTTAAAATTGTAAAGAATGGGGGCATATAAAAATACAGAGAAATATATTCAATAAAAAACACTCAAGAAGGTACTTGTTGAGGGTTTTTATAAGGGGGGAAGTGAATACCCTTTGAAATGGAGGGAAAACCCTTAAGGTTAAAAATAACACTCAGTTTACCAATTCTATTAATAATACATGTCTATTCATACACATAAACACCACAGGAAACACACAGAATGTGCACAATACTTACCTCTGTGTAGTTGAGAACGGGTACATGTTCTTGCTCAAAGTCTCCAAAATTCATTGTATTTCATTTTTATTTGGGAACAAGAGTTTAAAACGAACAGAGCACCTACAACCCAACAAACTTTGTGCAAACTGTGTGCGGCCCCGCGAACAAGACCAGCAGGAAACTTCTGGGCAGGAATTCGTGAGTGAGATTTTTCCCTGCTATTTCTGGTGCTACAGAGTTGTTGGCTTTACAACGCATGGGGATGGTTCACACACAGGCAGAAAGTAGGAAATTTGAGAAAATGTCTAAAGAGGAGAAGCACTCAGAAAGGGAAACAGTCCAGTTGCACTTGATCTTAGCCAAAAGGCTGAGAAGCGATGAACAGTCCGGTTGAAGGAAGGTGCTGAGCCTCAAATTCCCCACTCATTAAAGATCTTTGCAACTTGCTGTGCTAGCACCAGAATCCCAAAGGAAAATCCTCGCACAACTGCCAAGTCCCAGCCCAAAGCACCGGTGGCAGCCGGGGTGGGGGTCCGATGCGTGCTGCGGGGTCCCTGCCAGCCTCTTTATCTGCGGCCAGGGAGCAGGATCCAGCTCTCCTGACGGAAGCCCCTGCCTTAAGCAACCGGCGGCAGCCCTGCCAGAGGCTAGCAGGGAGGAAATGGAGCCCGACCACATCTGAGGCCTGGCAAAATGCAGCAGCGGCTGCCTCCGAAGCCGCCAGCACCCGAGAACCAGGTCATGACGTGCAGGCGGCTCCTGCGCCAGCCTCAGCGCCAGCCGCGACTCTCCTGACACACGCGCGTGCACACGGCGCGGCAGCCGCTGGGGCCATGGGTCCAGCCACGCTGCGCACGTCCCTTGCCCAACCAGAAAAGTCCCGGCCGCTCCCAGCGCGTGGGTGGCCCACAACCCCGCCCACCCGGCTGCTCACACCCAGTTCTCCCTCCCCCCCACCTCCTGCCCCCTAAATCGGAAAGGCTAAGGAAACAAGAAAGCAAACACTGTAGCACCACAGTCCCCTGACAGTCAGCCAGCCCTCGGCTGAAGGCTTCATCCACTTTCCCTGAAAGGCCCCAAATCACTCAAAGCCCAAGGGCGGTTCAGGTGTGTCAAAGGGGCTAGGGAGAGGAAGGAGGAAAAAGGTTGGGTGCAATTTTTGAGCTCTGGTTGCAAACTGTAGATTAGGCATGCATGCTTTGGGTTTAAATGCACCTTTCAACACTTCCAACAACTCCACTTGCATTTGAGTAAGTGAAGCACAAAGAGGATGGCCAATTCCAAAGACAAAAATGGCAAAGTGGCTGAAGCCCATCAGCAGGAGGGGACACTGAAGTGGATACCATGGCTTCCTAGCGACCCAGGCTTTAATCATTCCATCTGTAGAGGGGCTAATAATAATAAAATAATTATGACTATTTTAAATGCATTTAGTACAGGGTCTCATGACACAGATTGGACTTGTAACGACCCTCCTGTTTCCAGCCTCCCCAGCCCTGGAATTACAGGCTTGTGCACAGCGTGCCCAGGAGCAGGCCTGGTGGAGTTAATAATTATGAATGGGTCTCAGCCTTTCCCTGGAGCCCATTAAGCAACTATGTCCCCTGCTCATTCCTTTGTCAAGGACTCAGGATGACTTCAATTTTTTTAATTCCTAAATAAATAAATATATAGCCAACAACTCAAATATCTGGAGGGAAATTAATTTTTGGTAAAGAGGCACCCACATATCAATCATAAAATAAACTTTACAACTCAGCTAGGAAATGGGAAAAGAACATACCTCTCATTTGGAGAACACTGCTCTTACCAGAAGCAAGAAATTAAGGACTACGAATTAATTCTCTTTATCCTAAACTGAAGTCCTTGAAAAAAAAAAAAAAAAATCACACCACTCATCTCATGGTAAGCCACATTATCTACAGTTGTAGTTGGTAGCCCAGATAACTGAAAAACAATAGCAGTTAGGGTCTTGGCTGTATTCACCTAAAAGTCCTGTTTGTATTAGTGCAAGAAAGAGGAACAGGAACTTTGGTCGTCTCATGTGTTTTCTGTTCCAAGGGTCAGGGATGATAAGGAAGACTGAGGAGGTCCTGCTCCTCTGGCCTTGGGACAGATCACCCACCATCCAGCCCAGTGCCATGTGTCCCTACTAGGGTTTCTCTGACCCTGCTAGATCCCAGTCCTCTTCTGCTCACCTTCTCTCCTTCACCTTCTCAAGGAGCTGCTCTCCACCCTCAACCCCTCAGAGCTCCACACTCCCTTTGGAAACCTCAAACCATCCAACTTGCTACTACTCAGCCTTTAACCAAAAACCCAAAAGCCTGTTTCCTCTGACTGCCCTCCAACTATTAATATGATTCCACCTTGATAAGCCCCACATTTAAAGCCTAGCTTAGCACCATCCCCCCTTTCCCTGGCAATTCCTCTTCTGGACATCCTTTAAAAACAAAAACAAAAAGTCAAGAATCTTCTCCTTGGTATGCCAGTTCAAACTTTCATCACCTTTCATATTCTCCTCTTCATGTTTCTACATTCAAGCATCCTGAACCTGCCAAATGTTTCTCTTGAGGGCATTTTAGATGTACCATCTCTCTCTTAACCTGTCAGGGGACAATTGCAGTAGGAGATCCCCAACTGGTTACCCCTCATCTGTTTCTATTCCAGCACACACTGGTAGATTGACATTCAATCCGCTGAGCCTAGAACCCACACTCCCAACTCCCAGGCCAAGGTGCCCTCTAACGAACGCTTAACTTCAATCTTCTTTTTTGGCTCTAACAGTAAGAATAAACAGATCAGTAGATAAGCAAATAAATGAATGCATACATCAAGGGCAACAAAGACATTTTTATTCAATAGTGCTGCTCCTAGGAACCTAAGTTTACAGATTTATATTTGTAAAAATTCTCCTGCACATTAGTGAAAACCAAAAATTCAAATATGAGGGGAATGCTTTGGTAGACTATGCTACAGTTCAATGGATATTATACACATATCAAAACCTTTCATTATAAGCAGCAAGAAAACAAGTATGTACATTTACTTTTTCATTCACTTATATATTTAGCATTAATTTTTGGCACTGGGCCTATAGTGAGATAGCTAAGTCCTTTTTTGCCTCATGGTCAAGGGCTTGTTACATGTTTACATTAATCTTAAATCCTACTGAAAAGTAAGTCCCTTTAAGAATCCTATACCTTACATTTTCACTAAAATGCATGAGGCAGCATAAGCCTATGTCACATACTCTAACTCTGGATATATTATAATGAAACCAATGGAAACTGTCACTAACTGGGGAATTTATCTCCAAGTAAAGTTACCTTTTGTATAGTTACAGATAGGACATCAAAGATATACCATAAACTCATAGAGCCAGGGAAAACCCTGGTGGATGACCTAGGAGAATAAAGAAAGGTCCTAAGGACAGAAAGATAAGGGAGCAAAAGAATAGCTTCAGTAGAAGCTGCACAGAGAGAAAGGAGAAGGGGAGGCTCTTTTTTTTTTTTTTTTTTTCAGTACAAAATTAAATAAAGAAGTAAAAACAGGCTTGTGAGATAGCTCAATGGACTAAGCACCCACTTAGGCAAGTGCAGGAACTGTGCAGGAGCACATGCCCTGCCCCCAGGGCATGCTGAGCTGGCTGCTGAGACTGGACATGGTGGCCTACACCTGTAATCCCAGCCCTGGGGAGGCTGAAAATAGGAGGATCACCATGAGTCCAGGCTGCATAGTGAGACATTGTACCAAGTACATTAGAAAACAGAAACAAAACCTGACAAAATACTTTGCAACATGCACTTGTTTTACAAAACTAGAATCAGTGAATGTATTCAGTGGATTTTATACGATAATTTCTTCCCTTACTAGACCATAAACATGTCCTCCTTTGTTAACTTTCTTTTTCTTTTCTTTCTTTCTTTCTTCCTTCCTTCCTTTCTTTCTCTCTTTCCTTCCTTCCTTCCTTCCTTCCTTCCTTCCTTCCTTCCTTCCTTCCTTCTTTTTTTTTTTGGTGGAACCGGGAATTAAACTCAGGTCCTTGCCAGGCAAGCGCTTATTCTGCTGAGCTATCTCCCCAGCTGCTCCTTTGTTAATTTTTAAGAATTTCTTCTTTAATAGCTGGCATTGTTCTCCCTGTGGGTATATATAGCACAAACAGAGACTGAGGTTGCATCTCTAGGTTCTCTCATGGTTTGCTACGTATTCCTGTCATACAATGACCGTCAATGTGGTTTCTTAGGTCCTGTCCATCTATCTGGGCTCATAATTCTCCTAAGGAAAGGGACAAAGTCTGGGTGCTAAGACAAACCTAAAGGGATAGACTCTGTTCACCCCCAAATGCTATAGGGTAACCATTTTGAAGGCATGTCTCTAGAAAGCTCTGAGGACACCTGCCCATCCAGGATTGTAGGGAAATAATGGCAGCATCTGTATCTGCTATTACAGTGTCCCAGACAACAGTAATGAGGTCCCCAAAGCTATGCTTCAAGAAAGGCCAATCTGAGACATTCTAGTTAAGAATAAGCATGGTTTCAGTCAAGCCAACGCCAGCACGGTTTCAGCTGAGACTCCTGGACTCAAGGACTAGTGCTAGTCTTCAATGTCCATCAGTCTACCACAAGCTCAGAGTAAGTGACAACTTTAGAACCAATGCCACAATTTGACACTGCCATGGCATCTAAGCACACAAGGTTGTTTTTTTGTTGTTGTTGTTGTTGTTTTTGTTTTTTTTAATTTAGTAAAGGGTCTACAGAGTAGTCTCACTGCACAGATCGGACTGACAATGATTCTCCTGTTTTCAGTCTTCCATGGACTGGATTACAGGCACATACCGCCATGCCCAGTCTCAATCTACATTTCAGTGTGCCCTGAGGGCGGGGCCTGCAGAGCAGGCCAGGGATCGAATCCTAGTTCCTATGTCTGCCTAAGCAGGTGCTTTTATTCACTGAACTATCTGGTTAGCCCTATGAACATTTTTCTAGTAATACATTTTTACTGTGTTTTGCAAAATGATCAGTCCCCTGATGGATTACGAATTTTAAAACCTGGAGAGGATGGTTAATGAGTGTAGGAGTGCAGATGAATAGGAGCAATTTCTAATGTTCGATAACAAGATAAGGTAACTAAGGTTAACAACCACTAATTGTACATTTCAAAATAGCTAGCAGAGAGGACTGTCAATTCTCCAAACATAAAGCAATAATAAATGTTAGCTGGCAGTGGTAGTGGAGATCTATAATCCCAGCACTATGGGAGACTGAGGCAAGAGGATCATAAGCTTGAACCCAACATGTGCAACTCAGCAACTCAGAAAATCCCTGTCTTAAAATAAAAATACAAAAGTGGTGGTGGCAATGTAGCTTAGTGTAAAAGCCTGGGTTTAGTGTCTATGCCCCGCCAGAATGAGAACTCGCAGGGGATGGCTATTCTAACAATTGCCCTGGCTATTGTTACACACTTTGCACATGTACTGAAATGTCACACTGTGACCCATAAATATATACAATTATGTGTTAGTTAAAATTTAAAAAGGGGGCTAGGGACATAGCTCAGTAGAATAAGTGCCTGCCTGGCAAGCACAGGGTCTGGAGTTCAATTCCCAGTACTGCAAAAAATAAATAAATTAAATTAAATTAACCCCCTCCACATACACACTAATCCCTTACTGCAAATTCTGGACAGTACAGCTATACATCATTTAAATGTTAATATTAGCTAATTAATATAATAAATAAATACTAAAAGTTGTAGTAATCAATCTAGCTATCTTATTTAGCATAACCATCTCAAAAAACCTTAATAGCTCATCAGTACACTTCATGTGAAATAAACACACTTTTTGGAGAATGGTACTTGTAAAACTAGAACAATATGCAACAGAATGAACCTGGACACCTGCTTCGCCATACATAAAAATTTACTAAAAATTGATCCAGGACCTAAACATAAGTAAAACTATGACACTCTGAAAAAGATAGGAACATACATCTTCATTATCATGGATTAGATGATGGTTTGTTAGTGTGATGCCAACAGAACAAAATATAAACTATACTTCACCCAAATTAAAAACTCTTGCACTCCAAAATATACCATCAAGGGAGGGGAAGATGGCTCAGTGGCATAAGTACCTGCTTGGCAAGCATGAGTTCAATCCCCAGAGCCAAAAAAAAAAAAGTTCAAAGTATGCCATCAAGAAAGGAGAGAACAAAAATCCTTGTATCTGGGGGAAAGACTTTGCAAACCATGTAACTGAGTGACTTCTGTCTGTGTGGGAAATGTAATACAATAATAAAAAGACAAACTAATTTTTTAAATGGTCATGTTCACACACACATGCAAAAAACCCAACTAGGGCTGGCAAGATAGCTCAGTGGTCTAACAGCCTAATTAGGCAAGTGCAGGGACTGGGGTTCAATTCCTGGCACCACATGCTGCACCAGCCCTGCCGTTGGGTGTCAGCAATAGAGTCCAGGCTTGTGGTATATGCCTTTAATCCCAGCACTGGCAAGCTTGAAAACAGGAGGATCACTATGAGTCCAAGGTATGTAGTGAGATGCACAAAACACATTTATTATTATTATTATTATTATTATTATTATTATTATTGTTTTTGTCCTTTTGAGACAGGGTCTCACTATGCAGTTCAGGCTGGCCTCGACCTCACTTTTGTAGCCCAGGCTGGTCTCGAACTCACATCGATCCTCCTGCCTCAGCCTCCCGAGTGCTGGGATTACAGGCGTGCGCCACCACGCCCGGCTAAAACACATTTAAAAAACTAAAAAAAAAAAAAAACCAACCCAACTAATATATGAACATTCCTGCCAGCATTACTCACATAACAAAAAGTGGAAATATCCAATTACCCATCAACTGACAGATAAAAATTTGTCTAGTCATATAACAAAATATTAAGTAGATATTAAAAGGAGTATTGACTGACACATGCTACAACATGGATGGACCTTGAAAATACTGCAATAAATAAAATATATCAAACACAAAATGCACCATTCTATACAGTTCCACATATGAAAAGTTCAGATTAGGAAAATACATAGAAAAGTTCATTAGTGGTTACCAGGGGCTAAAAGGTTGGGGGAACCAAAGCAAGGTGAATGCTATTTGACAGAAGGTTTCTTTTGGCAGTAGTGTAAACTGTATGAAACAGTGGTCTTGGTTATACAACTCTGAATATACTAAAAATCACTGAGCTGATGACTTTCAATGGGTGAGTTATTAATGACTTAAATCTCAATAAAAACGTGATATGAAACCCTTTTACAGAAAACCTCTATGGCAAATGCAGAAGCTGAACACCTGCTCAAGGCCAGAAGCACTGGGCTGATGAGTGCACTCTCAGAGGTAGAAGGACACAGTGAAAACTGGAGCAGCAGGGAAAGCTCCTCTTCTGCCTTCCTCATGAAGCTCTCTTTGATTTCCCCATTAGGTCATCAAAAAAGTGAAAACAGAGGAGTCTTCTCCTAGGTAGTTCTTCTTCCATTAAAGCAAACAGAGTACAGCCCACGCCTAATGGCCAGGCTCTGCAGGGCAGAACCCCGAGGGTTGCAGAGGTGGCCCAGCAAGAAGGCGTATTAAGCACTAAACTTGCCATTTGACAGCTGAATGCAAATCATTTGTTGAAAACAACAATTCATGTCTTTAACACCCACAATATTAGAGGGGTCTAGTACTCCAGGATAACCTAACAGTCAATTATCCATTAAGTAGCCCCCCCTGGTGATGTAAATGAGCACTTTTACTACCACTGCTGTTGCTAGAATGAGGAGGAAGAGGAGGATGAAGAAGAGGAGGCGGAGGAGGGGAAGAAAGAGAAGGAAGGGAAAAGAGGAGGAAGAGACAGAGGAAGAAGAGGAGGAGAGAAACAGACAGAAAGAAGAGGAGGAGGAGGTAGAGGTGGTGGTGGTGGCGGTGGTGAGCTGGTGCCCTGCTTGTTCTAAGCCCCACCTCAGCACACAGTTTAGCTGGAACACTTCTGAAGCCCTTTTTCTGGATGGAAATAGACAAGCCCCAGTCAAAGACCCCAAAGCTGTGGGTGGGGGTAGCTGGTGTAGCCTGAGGGTGTTACTCCTCAGAAAGCAACAACTATGCCCCACCCCTGGCCATCATCAGGGAGAGGCAGTGGATAGTCCAGTTTTAAACTCTAATTATGGCCTTGATCTAAGGCCAACACCAAACCAGCCAGTGAAGCGGTGGCGTAGGGGTTGGATGGACGCTGCAAAGGTGGAGGGGCAAAAAGTGCAACCAGGGAAGGCAGCCGCCTGGAGAGCTGGCCCTGCCCACTCTCTGCCTATGAATGAGCTGATACAGACTCTGGAGCTAAGTGGATGTCTAGGAGCCAGCCTCTGCAGAGATTGTGCACATGTCCCAGCTTCTCTAAAACTGTCTTGCTATACCCCCTCAACAAATCATTTTACCTATTTGGGAATCACACTCCTCATCAGCTTATTTTATTTGTTTGTTTGTTTGTCTTTTTGAGACAGGGTCTCACTATGCAATTCAGGCTGGCCTTAAGCTCACTTTTGTAGCCCAAGCTGGTCTTGAACTCACACTGATCTTCCTGCCTCAGCCTCCCAAGTGCTGGGATTACAGGCATGTGTCACCACGCCCGGCTTCATCAGCTTATTTTCAAAAGTTCTTAAAAGTATTGTCATGAAAAAAGCAATAAGTCTGCTATGAATCAAAGGAGTCTTTAAAAAACCAAAAAGCCCAAGAACCACATCTGTGAATATAGCAGGGGATCTGGAGTGTTTTCTCCCACAAGAGAAGTTATGACAACTGGTAAAATCTGCACAAAGTTCTGTCTACAAATGTGTAAATTATACTTACATCTACATTAACATCCTATCCTGATGCTGATCATTGATCTGTGGTGATTGATGTGATTTTAGAAAAATCATCACACTAAAATGTTTAAAAAGGGGCCCGGTGGTATGGCTCAGTGGTCTAAAGCGCCTGCATGGGAAGGCTTGGGCAGCAACAAGGACCGCGGTTCGATCCCCAGCACCACATGCTGCGCCAGCCCTACCCTTGGGGCGGGCTGAGCCAGCCATAAAAATGAGTGAATAAACAAATAAAGGTTCTGAAACAAGAAAAAAATAAATAAATAAATAAAATTAAAAAAAAATAAAATGTTTAAAAGTAAAGGGCATCAAGCTTCCCACCTTATAGCCAAGTGGCTCCTAAAAATTACAGAAAAATAAGGCTGGAGGGTGCAGTGGGAGGGGCAAAGGTTTGGCATGAACATTTCAATCTCCAGCCCTGCCACCAAAAAATATGCATATATAAAAATAAATTTTATAATTTTACTTACCCTAGAAAGATTAAAAAAAAAAAAAAAAACTAGGCAAAGTAATAAAATGTTAACATTTGGGAATCTGGGTGAAAAGGATCATTTGCACAATTCTGTAACTTTTCTGAAATTATGAAATTCTGCCAACATAAAAGCTTTTCTGAAAGAATAATTCTACTGGACATTCTCTAAGAGTCTTTGCATGTCTAAGAAAAGACAACTCCCGCACTTCCCAGAGGGTGAGGAGGCAGGACGCGTGCGTGGTCCCTGTCAAGGGCTGTCAGCAGCAGCAAGAGGTGCTCTGGAGTCCCTGCTTACCCCGCACTGAGGAACACTACTACCCCCTGCACCGGGAGCACAGGGTACACAAAAAGGGACCTGAATAGAGCCAGCAGTGACACCAGGAAAAGCCTGGGAACAGGGACCACCCACCCCATCCTTCCCTTCTGCCTTCACAAGACAGAGATTTTCCATTCCGTGTGTACCCCAGAGGCCTAACCTGAAGCTCCAGCAGCGTGTGCACATGTATGTGCACACACACATGTTCCAGCCACGGACAAACAGGCCCACATGGAGCACAGACACACAGCACCAAGCAGCAGAGTCTGGGAAAGGCAGGCCTCATCCTACTCTAATAGAGGCAGCAGACATCTGGAAATCTTAAGCTGGTTTCCTAAATACAAGTAACTCAAGGGATGGGGCAGGGGAGGGTAGATCAAACTCACAGCTAAGAGTTGAACATAAATTAGTACTGATGAGAATGATACTTATTCACAGAAGTGTTATTTCATACACTCTTTTGCTAAATAAAAGGGAAGCCAAAGTTTCAATATAAGGAACTAAAAAGAAAAAATATGAATCATTTGAAAGCAAAGATAGTCAATTACAAAATAAAATGTACTAGTACTTACAAATGGATCCAAAAAACCTTTGACAGGATTACTTAAAAAAAAAAAAAAAAAAAAAAAAAAAAAAAAAAAAAAAAAAAAAAAAAAAAAAAAAAAAAAAAAAAAGGCAAAGTAAGTCAGGGACGGTAGCAGACACCTGTATCCCACCATTCTGGGAGGTTGGGCAGACAGAGCACAAACTGAAACTCAGTCTGGACAACTTAGTAAATTAGCCACATTAAAAAAAAAAAAAAAAGGCCGGGAATGTAGTTCAGTGTGGAGGCCCTGAGTTCTATCCCCACTGCCATAAAAATAAATAAAACTTGAAAACAAATATCAAAAATGTTAAAAGAAAGATGGCTACCATCTGCAAAAGAAATACTAAATCTCTGAAAATATGAAGAGTACTTTTTAGGAAAATTTTTTAAAAAGGAGAAATATTGAAAATATAAATCACCAGATAAGACACCTGCCAGAGAACCCATGCCCAGCCTCAGCAGTTGAGTGGATCTCCTTTATTCTTTAGTTGGCCCAAGCCCCTCGAGGTAAGCACTAGTGTCTCCATCGCATGGACAGACAAGGAGCCCAGTATCTCAGAAGGACTCACCCTTGCGTCAACGTCTCCCACCACACAGACTCACTCTCAGGCCCACAGCCTGACATCTTCAGAATGCCCAGAAACTGAGTTCCAAAATGCTTATCAGATTAAAGCACCTGCAAGCAGGCACACGGGCTGGGGGTTCGATCTCTAGGCTGGGCCCACCCACAAGGTACACTGAGCCGACAATTGAGACTGGGCATGGTGGCATGCATCTGTAATCCCAGTTCTTGGGAGGCCATAAACAGACGGATCACTGTGAGTCCGATCTAGTAGTGAGACCCTGAACACCCTGTACAGCCTTCCCTAAAAATAAAAACTAAAAATAAAAATTAAAGAAAACAAAATGCTTGTCAGGTAGCTGTGATGATCACTCCAGTTTGGACACTGCTAGCCCCTTGCTACTCACCAAGCAAACAACAAAAAACTACCAGCAGCATCCCCTGAGAACAAGTGAGAAATGAAAGCTCAGGTTCTCCAGGGTTATTTGGACAAATAAAATGTGAAGACAACACATTTGCCTCCTACTTGTACAGCTTCCCTTCATCAATTCCTCTTAAAATTTGCTAACACAACACTAATCTATGTTCTACCTGGCACAATTGAAAGGAAAAAGACCAAACTGATTAAACCATTGGTGCTAGATTTGATAACCTGACCATAATTTAAAAGTGTGGCAATATATAACCATTGAAAAATTAGAAGAAATTTGTAATATTTGCCTCAGTATGACAGCCAAAACTAATAAATAAAACTTTCATGAACTCACAAGGTACATGAAAGAAAAATAGACGAAATCAACATGTTCTTAAAGAAAAAAACACAGATCATAACTAAGTATAGTAACAAAAGATTTGTAAGTCAAGACCTTTCACACCATTTTTATCCCAATCAGAAAGTTTTACTATGAGTCTGAGCTGTGTAGTGAGGCCCTGTACCAAATAAGTAGGTAGGTAGGTAGGTAGGTAGGTAGGCAGGCAGGCAGGTAGGAAGGAAGGAAGGCAGGAAAGAGTGTTTTTATAATAAACATGTATTATTTTCATAACTGAAGTAAAAACCAGTAGCAACATCAAAATGAAAAAAAAAAATAAAAATAAAAAAAAACTTATGGAGAGACCTAAATATTAACAGCCATACTTAACTGGATTTTCTGACTTTTCTGCATTTTACAGAATTTATAATAGACAAAGCCAAAAGTTTTATCGGAAATAACTGAGCGTGGTAGTGCATGCCTGTCACCCCAGAGCCAGGAAGCTGAGGCAAAATTGCTGCAAGTTTGAGGCCAGCCTGGATTGCACAGCAGAGACCTTGTCTCGGGGAAAAAAGAAAAGTTTATTGGAAATTAACTGCATCTACACTTAATCTCCCTTTTGTACTTTCCTAACTCCTGGCCTATTCACAAACCATCACAGCAGTTACAGATATACCTTTTCAGTCCTGATTGTTTGTTGGGGAGCCCCTAAGAAGTAGGACCCTTTTTTTCCCTCCAGATGAGTGGCTCTCCAACTCTCGCAGGCATAGACATCACCCTCAGGAAGCTGCATATAGGTACCAATTTCCAGGTCCCACCCCCAGGCTCTGTCTGACCTGGGACTGGATTCTAATGCAATTTGTCCCTGTAAGTATCCTTTGAGCCTCACCCAAGCCCCTGTTGGGGAGAAGGTGAATAAGACAAGCAGAAAGCCCCAAATATGCTCAAAAGCTGGGTGACCAAGGCTTTTAAAGGCCAGTGCAGAACAGCAGTCTTTTTCAAACTCCCAGTGCACATTTCATCTTATCAGGTCAGCGGTGGGTGCCTCTGCTCTTCAAAAGCGGACAATACATGGACCGGGGGGGGGGGGGGGTGAGAGGGGGGAGGTAGAGGTAGGAACAGGCTTTATCCAACATGTGAGTTGCAGTCGTGAGCAGCCCCTCAGGGCAGCCTCACTGCTGGAATGCACTCTACTCCAGGAGAAGGCACTTGGAAAGACTCCACGGGTTCATGGAGGTCCATCTGTCTCGGCACCCTGAGAAAGCAGCTCCTGCAGAGTTGGCAGGGGTACAGCCGCGGCTGCCAGGAGGGGCTCCTCTCTCAGCCCTGGAGCCACCTGGCATGAAGCGAACATTTTGCCCACTCCAGGTGGGCTTTTGGATGAAGGGAGATGCTGATGAGATAGAGTTGGGGCCCAGAGCAGTACTTTCCTCTCACTCCCCAACTTTCTTGGCTGTACTTCTATTGTCTGTTTCCAGGGGATTAAAACAGACAAAGGAGCCAGAAGAGTAGTTCCAATCTCCTTGCTGTCCTGAGTGTGAAAGATGAGCGAGTGAGAGGAGGGTGAGCCCAGACCACTAGCTAAATGAGTTACAGTTTACTGCACCAGCGAAGCGAAACAGGTGACATGTGACACACACCCTGGAAACACCCTGGAAGAAACTGGCTCTGCTCACATCCTCCACTCCCACCTTCATTCTGTGCAAGTCTGTAGGGCGGAATCCTGACCTCTGTTTGACAGCAGTAAGGATTCCCACATCTCCAGCTCATTATTATTCCCTCCAGACTAACCGCTCCAGGGAAGAGGATTCCCTTGCTCCTGTGTGCTAGCGAACACAGACCTCCTAAACAGGCAGACATCTCTATCCTGACTGGGGCTTTTAGGGCAGCCGAGCTAGGCTGCCTGGGGATCCAGAACCACCACTGAGGGGGAGGGGAGCAGCGGCAAGCCGACAGTCCCCTCAAGAAATGGTGCCTTAGGGGCTGGGGAGATTGCTCATGGAATAAGTGCTTGCCTGGCAAGCACAAGCTCTGGAGTTCAGTCGCTGGTACCCCTAACACACACACACACACACACACACACACACACACACACACGAGAAAGAAAGAATGCCTTTTGTCCCCCACTTACTAATAATATCTTAACATACAAACATCATGGGAGGATTAGCACACTGACAGAAATAAACTTGGCCTAAGAAACAGGGGTAGGAAATAGATTCTGAAGGACAGTAGAGGGAAAATGAAAGATGCTAAGGTAAAAATGGAGACTGGGCATGCAAGTCTAGAACCAATTTTACCAATAATGTCTTTAATTTCTACTTTTATGCTTAAGGAGTCCTCCTCACCAGAGAGAACCTGCAGGTATGTTTGTTCTGTACTACCTTCAGTTGTCTGGGGGAACCAAAAAAGCTCTCCCTCCTAGTTAATACTAATGAGGGTTAATGACAAGTAGTAGGTTGTTAGTTCCCGGGTAATTATGAGGTGTGGGCTCCTCCCTGATGTCTGCATGTGGGAAAATGGCCCAGGACCTTCCTCCTGTGGGGGTAGGGAGATGCACCATCTGTCACAGATCACAGCCTCCAGGCTTGGAGCCAAGGCCCCACGGGGCTCTGCTTCTCACCTTGGCCCAGACTAGTACACTTTGAAGAGGTAAACCTCACTGTCCCTCTTACCAACAGCATCGCACAAGTACTTATTCAGAAGATTTACTGCATGTCAGAAACCATATCCAGGCAGTACAGCACTGGCACAGAGGCCCAAACAATGTGGCCTGAGTACAGGACAGAGGGGTGAGAGGGTGCCAGAGCTGCCAGCATAGAGAAGATGACCAAAACAAAGCACAGCTAATGTGCCCGCAGCAGTGGTGCAGGGCATCACTCAGCACTAGAGCACTTGCATGGCCAGGGAAGGTCCTTGGTTCCGTCCCCAGCAGGGGCTTAAGGGCTGGGAGGTAGCGCAACAGAAAGCCCTCGTGACTACCACGACAAGTCTTGGAGTAAACTTACAAGAGATGTGTAAACAAACACATGAAAAAAAGCCTTAAATTTTGATGGATAACCAAAAAGGCTAAAATAAATGGTAAGGCATAGTTCCTGTGTGAAGATTATCTAAAACTGTCTGTTTTCCCGCAGGATCAATTTGATTTCAACTAAGAACTCCCCAACATTTATCACAGAACTTGACAAGTTATTCATAAGCTTACTTGAAGAAAAATGCAATAAATAAATAAATCCCTGCAAACAAATATTGTGAGAAAAAAATTTAGAAATACGTATGTTTACACTGAGATAACTAAAATAATGATTACATGGGCAAAATAATTAGTCCAAAGTAAAGAGAGGTCCTAGAACACCAATGAACATATAAGGACTAATGATATGCTTACACTAGAGTTAAAATCCCCTGAGGACACTATAAATACTCAATAGATGGGGATAATAGCTTTTCTATCTGGGAAAAGTTTAACTCCTATCTTTTACCATTTAAAAATGTATATCTCACCTTAGAGAGTTGAATATTTTAAATGAAACCATGAAGTAAAATCTCAAAAGTCAGGGGCTGGGGAGATAGCTCTAAGGCACAAGTGCCTGCCTGGCAAGTGCAAGGTCTTGAGCTTGAACCCAGGTCCCACAAAAAAAAAAAAAAAACTCAAAAGTCAAAATGTTGATAATTTTGATTGTATAAAAATCAACTCTCTAAATGACAGATACACTAAATAACAAATTAGAGACCAAGCGATTTTTCAAAATAAAACAGAAAGGGGAAGTAAAGGAATTAAAATGTGTTATGTAGATGTACTAACTTCTCTCAATGAATGAAATTATTATTTACTGCAAATATCTATTAATAAAAATTTTAAAACTAAAAAAAAAGTTGGCTGAGGGTGTAGTTCTGTGGTATAGCATATTTACATTATACAAGGCCCAGGGCCAAAAATATAACAGAAAAAGTACATGTAACAGAAGTCAGTACCAATACAGTAAAAATTTCTGTGGATTAGTAAAACCAGATAACACATAATGGGTAATACACAGAATACATAATAGGGAATTTGACTGATGCTTCAAAAACATTCTCAATCTCAGATAAATTCAAATGAGATTTATTCTCTATGAAAGTGACAAAAACTAAAGACTGATATCCATTCAGTGTTGGTAGGAGAGTAAGTTTGGGGTTTTTCTGTTTTCCTCTTTTTTTTTTTTTTTTTTTTTTTGAGACAGGATTTTCAGTTTCCAGGTACATACTTTTATATCATCTGATTTCTTTAAATGGGTATGTTTTACTTTTAAAATTCAAGAATATTTCCATTTTGGAAACACGAAGAACAATAATAGGACTATCGATTTTAGACTGAACTCAAAGTCCACCCCTTCTCCATCCCTTTCTCTAACCTCCTCTGCCCTATATGGTTACTCCTTAGAGTCAGGAAAAAAGACAAAGAAAATCTGTCCCCAAGTTATTTCACCTTCTCCTTCAGCCAAGCAACTTTTCTTGTTCAAGACAAATTCAGAATCACAAGTCCTGCTAGACCCAGAGAGGGGAGCCAGCCTTCTGTGGATCTGTTGCCTGGTATCCTAGGCTCTGGGATAGAAATATGGAAATGGATTTGCAATGTAGTGGGGGATGGTGCCTATGAAGTGTCCACCCTGTTTTCCCTCCAGGGCTGTATGAAAGAAGCAGAGCTCAAGAATGCCCTGTGGCCTAGGATACCTCAGACCATGAGACCATTTTATTTTTCCCTATTCCCTTCTCTGTAACTTCTAAGTTCACTTCCTCTAGACTTAGTAGATAAGCCTTTTCTAAATACTATTACCAAGATGTTTATGTTGGTTTAGGATATGTGCTAGTTCTAGGCAGCAAACTGAAGCAGATTTTGCTTAGGTTTAAAAGTTCTCTACAGGTCCTGGTTGGGGAGCTGGTAAGCTATTACTAGGGTACCCATTTGGGGGTTTAAGGCAAGTCAGTAGCTACACTCTCTAGGCTGCCACTGACCCAAGTACAGGGATTCTCCTCAAGCTCCACTGAAGGGGGTCAGGCTGAACAGGACTTGGTAGTCACATAATGATCTCTCTCCAAAGCTCCAATAGGCATAAATTATTAAAAAATCTAATGAAGGAGGCCACAATCAGACTAAGTGTGTTTGTTATTAAAAATGTATATATAGAAAAAGTGTCTAAGAATCAAACTGAAAATCTAGATAAAGGACATACTGAGTAAACCTAAGGAAAATATGTAAAACTAAAAAAGGAAAATAATAATTTAGAAAACTAACAAATATGTGTTTTTAAACAATGTATTCTAGAAATGCAGAAAGTCACAAATCATAACATTCAGGGAGCTGAAAAGGCAATTAACAGCATATGCATTGTGCTATTAATTTGAAAATGGGCCACTTTCATGGAAAATAAAAAGTAAACGTTTTATACCAATAGCTGCAGGAAAATCAAACAAGATGCAAAGACCCATCCCTCAGAAAGACACCAGGCTTAGATGAACTTCATTAGATGGAATTATTAGTTAAGACTATACTATTTATACTGCACTAGACTATTAAAAATGAAAGCTTCACAAACTTTTCTAAGAAGTTATTATTTTTCTAATACTAACATCTGACAATAAAAACACAAAAAAGAAATCAGCCAATTTCACTCACAAACACAGATGGAAAGCTCTTGTGTTAATAAATCAAATAGGAGATCAGAAAAAAATGAGTGTGGCATGGTATACTCAAAGACAACGTAACATTAAGACATATTAACACAATTCATTTTACCAAAAGGCAAAGGAAAGAAATGTTATTTGATCATCAAACCATGCTAAAGAGATGGGACTAAATGAAACACTGCTAACACACACATACACACACACACACACACACACACACAACAACAACAACAAAATAAAAAGCTTCCTTATAAAATGGAATTATCTGATTTCTTTCAGATGATATAGTAGCCCAGGAGATAGCTCTGTGACGTAAGTGTTTGCCTGGCAAGCTCCAAGTCTTGACTTCAATCCCAGGTGCAAAAAAAGAAAATCTGTTTTTTTTGGTGGGACCAGGGTTCGAACTCACGACCTTGCACTTGCCCAGCAGGCACTTGTGCCTCAGAGCTATCTCCCCAGCTCCCCCCAAAAAAGAAAATCTTAACATGATACAGAAGAAATCAAACACCAATCATAAAAGCTCAATCAGCAACACTATGTTTAAGGGTCCAATCGTAAAAGTCACCCACATTAAAGTTAAAAAAAATACCACTGAAGAAAGGGGGTTCTCTACCTATTAAATATGTGGCAAATACATTGAACGGGGAAAGACAGCCACCTCTCACCTCAACTCTAACTCCAGGAGCAGTTGGTGAAGCATTTGTCTGATTTTCAGTCTCCTTACCCGGAAGTAGGGTACCACCACCTACCCCAGAGCCATCAGGAGAACTGAAGGAGAAGACTATGAAAACTCTGCTATGTGTCCACTGTGCTCAACACATGACACCGACTAGAGGTTATATAGGTAGCATATGCTATAATACAGCAACTATTTTTATAAACAACACTACACAGGGGCTGGGGAGATAGCTCTGTAGCACAAGTGCCTGCCTGGCAAATGAAAGGCCGTGAGTTCAAACCCTGGTCCCACAAAAAAAAAAAAAAAAAAAAAAAAAAACACTACACAGGTATACAGTGTTGCAGAGAATAGTCTGAACAAATTCTTTAGTTAACAGGGACTAACTAGATTGTGAAATTATGGGCAAATTCCCCCACTTCCATGTACATCTACTTTCTAATTTTTTCAAACAATACATATATTATCAGTCACATCAAAAAAGAGAAAAACAAGGGTATTGAATTTTTGGGTTTGCCCAAGACTGGAAACACCATGCCTATGAGTTGAGGCAGGAAAGAATCTGAAAGGAATAAGGAAGGAGCTAAAGGTGGGGAAGGACTTGCAGGGTTCCTCACCCCCATGCTGCTCTGTGTTCTCCAACAGGGACACACACACTCTTTTCTGGGGCATCCACACAGGGGTGTGAAGGTACATAAACGTACTGGCCAAAGTCAACTTAACACTCTCCAGGCCCAAAGCCACCCTACATTGCTGTAGCATGGCCTTCTCTGAACTCAAATGCCGTAGAAATTCTGGGCACCAGGAATAGCACAAGGGTCTAAGTGCTGGTCAAACAGGTGTTTGTGAAAACTCACCGTATTTTACACAATGTGTGCTTTCCCCCCTACTTATGTGTTATCCTTCAATTTAAAGTCTTTCCAAATTAAAAGCTGAGAAGAGAAAATAAAGTTTCTATTATCTGCTAGAGAATCTTCCCCTGCAATTCACTTTTAATTAATTATGAACTCAAGGGCTAGTCTCATGGAAAAGAATACTCTGTCCAGTATGTCTTAACTTTTCCGGACCCTATATTGATCATTACTAAAGCTAGGGAGGTACAGGCTGAGCCAAACTGGTCAAGGCAGCTGCTTTTAACCCTGACTACATATTCTAATTACTTGGGAAGCTTTGAAAAATGCTGGGGTGCAGCTCCACTACAGGTCAAGGACAACTGACTATGGCCTAGGACCCAGGCATTGATTCATTTACTTGCCTTTTGGCAGGGAGGCGGGAAGGGGAGTTACTGGGAAATTGAATCCTTGTCCATTTTGAGCTAGATCCTTTTCTGTTTTTTTATTTTGGGATGTCTGACTGATATTTTCATTCTTAAAAGATCTTCAGATGTGTCTAATATGCAGTAGGGGCTGAGAATCGTTGAACTAGTTAAACCAGAGGGACTGGCCACTGGAAATTTTCAGGCAAGTTGAAGCACAGCTCCTGCCTGTCCTGGTAAAAGCTGTGGGGTGGGAATATTTAGGGCTGAAGTGCTCTGGCATCTACCCAGATCCTCCTCCACATCCCACTTCCTCCAGACCTCAGGCAGAAGCCCAATAGAGAGCAATGCCCCCCACATGGAGGGCACAGGATCTGCAAAGTAGGGGGAGGCACTCTCTAGGGCTAGAAACAAACTCTGGGTTCTGGCTGCTTGCCGGAATGTTCAGATTGCTCTGGACCACTTGCCAGGACAGCCCCAAGACACACGCCACTCCCCAACCACACAACCCCAGAACTAAGCCCTAAATACTACTCAAGGTCCAAATGACACCTCTGGAAACCCACAGCTGGAAAACAGGAAACCAAGGACAAATAATAGTAGAAGGAAAGGCTACAGAGCAAAGGTCAGCACAGAGCTCAACTATCAAACAGTAAGTACTCTGCTGAGGGACAAGTAGCAGCCCAGTGAAGAAGGGGACACCACATGCCCTGCCTGCCCAGTGCTATTAGCACTGATATCTGGGGCTCCCACATCAAACCTGGTGTCCATTCTACCTAACTGTGCCACAGGAGGCAATGGGCTGGACCCAGCAGATGGCCACGTTGCCCAAGCAGTCCCATAACATTCTACCAACTCCTTAGGTGATCCTGATTCAAGGAACTTCGCACAGCATGCTCCCAGAGGCTCTATCTGCTCAGCCTAGGACTTCGAGCTGAGTTCAAAGCACAAGAAGCTAAAGTGGGGATAGGCCAAAGAGGGTATGGCATTTCACTTTTTTTTTTTTAAGAATTTATTCAGGGCTGGGGAGATAGCTCTGTGGCACAAGTGCCTGACTGGCAAGTGCAAGGTCATGAGTTTGAACCCCAGTCCCGGAAAAAAAAAAAAAAGAATTTATTCATTTATTTATTTATTTATTTATTTTCCTTGTTTCAGGACCTTTGTTTGTTTATTCACTCATTTTTATGGCCGGCTCAGCCTTCCCCAAGGGTAGAGCTGGCTGCAGCATGTGGTGCCAGGGATTGAACCGAGGTCCCTGAAGCTGCCCAAGCTTTCCCAAGCAGGCGCTTTAGACCACTGAGCCATCCCGTCGGGCCCCGGGCATGGTATTTCAGAGTGAGGAGGACAGCAGAAGAAAGAGGCATACTGGGATAATCACAGTGAGCACATTTGGGCCCTACCTCCAGGTGCACTAAAAATCCATTTCCCTAGAGTCCAAGGTGCACAGCAACAATGATCCACATTGCGAAAGACAGCGTCTTCACTCTGAGCCCAGCAAGGTCTCCCTCTGTTCCCCAACCAGAACTTCTTAGGAAGCACAGAAACGCTTTGTTCCAACGGACATTCCCAAAGGAAAAGGTGCAGTAGACTAAGTTGTTAGCCCACAACCCTTCCCAGGTCTCTGTACAGCTGACAGGTGTTACTGGGATTCCTGGATTGTCCCCTGCTTCAGAGTTACCAGCAGAGTCAGAGCTGGAACCTACCTGAGGTACAGAAAGGTGGACTAGCAAAAATACCACTTTCTGTGAACTCCTTCTGCTTAGCAGAATGAAAGCCTGAAGGCTACAAAAACAGACTCCAGGGGATGGAGTGTTTGGGGGACAGGTAGCGGATGCTGCAGAGGTGACAGTTGATGCAGGAGCTCGTGGTCAGGGACAGCTACAAACCCTTTCACATGCCTTTGTTTCCTTGCAAAGCTCATGAGGTCAGGATTACAAACATAAATGCTTGGAGGCGGGGTTGAGAAATCCAATTACTAGAACACCAAGGGCACAAGAGTTCTAGGCCACAGATGTAGCCAGGATTTCCTTTGACTCTAATCCTCCTATCCTTGGCATGTTTGCCTCTTCAGGAATATTTTTGTGGCAAGACTGTGTTACCCAATTTTTAGCTCCTCCTGTTCCACAGCATGAGGAGGCTGGGGGAGAAGAAAAGTAGCATTTTTTTCCTGTTTATCTAACCTTGACCATCTCAAAAACAAACAAACAAACAAAACACAGATCTTCAACTGAAAAAAATCGGGGCAAGATGCTGAAAGTCAAGCAGTCAAAAAGAAGATGTCCATCCAGATACAGTTCAGGACAGTTTATGATCAGCCCCTAAAGGAAGGGGCTACACTTGTAAGTTAAGAGTCACCAAATGGAGCTCAGAAGTCAAGATGCTTTGCCTACAGCAGTACACCTTTAGTTTTTAGGCAGGGCTAAGGCCACACCAGCATGTGTCTTCAGGCTCACTGTGACTGTTCCCTTCCTCCAATCATGCAATCTGCACACACAGTCCTGCCCTTCAGGGGGCTCTTCTACAGTTCTGCCATCAGACTCCTAAACTTGTAGAGTTGAAAGGAAAGGCCTTATATATAGAAGGTAAAATACAGGTAAATATTTTGAGGCACTCAGAGGAAGCTCTCCATTCTTCTGAGTAGTGGCTCTATCTCCATAAGGGATAAAGAACAGGAAGTCATATCCAGCAAGGGTGGGGAAGCATCAAAGGAAAGTGACCCCTGTATACTTCCTGGAAGCCAGGTTCAAAACCTGTGCTGCCCAGGTATGGCACATAAGCTGCTCATCCTCAGTCCACTGAAACACAGACATAAGAACCTTTAGAAACTCTTCCAGCAATCTGGAGCCATCTGGACATCCAAGAGCATGATCACAGGACTTGCCCTATCAAATGGCTCTCGGGCCAGTCTAGATGGTACCAAATTCCAGAGGAAAACCACCACACATGCTGCAATTTGTGAGGTAGCTGTACAAAGCAGGACCGTATCTCAGTTCTGTAATATTTTGGAAATTAAAACAAAAACTGGGGCCCTTCCCCAGATTTAGTTTAAGAAAAGCTGACTTTGTTTATGAATTTAATTTTTTGGTGCCAGGGACCTAACTCAGGACCTTGCACTTGCCAGGCTGGTGCTTGTGCTGCTGAGCTATCTCCCCAGCCCCAGCAAACTGTAGGAGACAAGCCCCTTCAGTTTCTATGGACATGAAGTGACTTCCCAAAGACTAATATCTAGAATAGGAACTCAGTAGGAAATAGGAAGGAAAGAGACAACTGTTTCTTGCCCCCTTTCCCTCATTAGAGCCCCTGCAGCAGTAAGAAATAATGAACTCACACTTCAAATGAGTTGAAAGCAATTTCAGGTTTAGGATAAATGGTTTAGGCAGAGTATTTCCATCCAGCTTTCTCCAGGTGTCAAACCCAGCACATCTAAAGCCCAAACTAAGCTCTCCTTTCATAACTAAGTTTCTGTCATGCAAGGTGGCACACACCTATAATCCCACCTACATGGAAAGTTGAGATAGGAGGACTATACATTTAAGGAAAGTGTAAGTAACTTAGTGAGACCTTGTCTCAAAATAAAATCCAAAACTGGTTGAGGGTCTAGCTTAGTGGTAGAGCACTTGCCTAGAAAGTGGTAAGGTCCTAGGTTTGATCCCCAACACTGCCAAAATAAAACAAAACGAAAGCTCCCTTCCCAGCTAGTTCATTTCTAATAGCACTATCCTGACTCACTATATCTTGTAAACAATGACTTCTCAAAACAAGACTGGTATGTTGATTCTTTCTACAAAATCTCTTAAGGTTCATGGAACCAGAGCGAAACTCAAGGTAAAGATCTGGGTGTCCACGGTATGAGGGATTTTGTCTACTCTGTAGGAGTTCACAAGCCAAAACATAGGATCAAAAATTTTTACTGTGTGAAAACCAAAAGTAGCAATACTGTTTTTCCCACTTAAGAGTTACGATTTTGGAGCCCGGCAGGATGGCTCAGTGGTCTAAAGTGCCTGCTTAGGAAAGCTTAGGCAGCTTCAGGGACCACGGTTCCATCCCCGGCACCACATGCTGCGCCAGCCCTGCCCTCAGGGCAGGCTCAGCCGGCCACAAAAATAAATAAACAAACAAAAGTTCTGAAACAAAAAAATATAAAATAAAATAAAATAATTCTTTAAAAAAAGTCACAATTTTAGCAGGCCTAATGGCTAGCACTTGGACGCTGAAGCAGGAGGACCACCAGGAATTCTACACCAATCTGAACTACACAGCAGAGTTTAAGACCAGCCTCAATTACATAGGGAGACTCTCAAAAGAAAAAAGTTAGTTATGACTTTAAATAAAAGTCACCACTTCCAACTCTTTGTGAGGTTCAAATAATGATTTGTACTATTTTATTTTGTACCTACTATTGTAATGCTTAGTAATTGTTGAACAGGGGGGTAAAGAAAGGGAGATAAAGCAGACAGGGACGGGGTCACAGTCCTGATTAGAATGATAATTTGTATGTTTTATTCATTCAAGCCAACCTGCTCCATGAAGCGATAGGAAAGCTACCTCCTCTGAACCTGCAGAGACGCTGGGAGCAAGGGGAGTCCTCAGCTGACTGCCAGATGTCTGAGTGTGAGAAGAAATGAAGCCAAAGGCCCAAGAGGTCAGGAATGGGAAAGAAGGACTTAAGAGGATTGGGAGACCCAAAAGCTAAGCCAAACCCAAGCCCCTCCCCACCCTCTCTACCCCTGATCCCCAGCCAGTCAAACCATTTGCTACAGCCTCCAGGGTATGGGAGAGGACTTGGCAAGACCGCAAAGCTCATTTCTAGCAAAAAGGTGTAGCTGCAGCTGTAGCGCAGCACCAAGGTCCTCCTTCCAGTATGAGGACCGAAGAGCTATCAGGATGGTCCTTGAATACAGCCTCTGGGCAGGAAGGCTCTCTTCAGCTCACTCTCCTATCTTTCATGTGAAGCTCTCTTCCTCTTCCCAGCATTCGAAAAGGATTGGAATCACGAAGAAGGTGGAACTGAGCCCTGTTCACATTATGCATAGGGAAGCCCTCTCCCACTCTATCCTCAAACTTGATCCTGAAATCCTCCTGACTGGTTCCCTTCCTGCTCTGTATCTCCAGGTTCACTGCTGTTTGTAAATAAGGCTTCATAGAGAATGGGCTCCTCCCAGACTTTCATAAGCAAGAAGTAGGAGAGGGGCCTACAGTGTGTGGAAATATGATGAGCAGAGATTCTTGGCAATGGCATTTTTGCAGTGGTCAAAGGAGAGACAGAAGGCAGAGGCCCTGGGTATAGACCCAAAATAGTTTCCAGATATCCTCAGCCAATGGAGTGCTCCCATGAGGAGAGTGTGGGAGTGTGTGGGAACCCAAAAGCAAGATGCCTGGTGCACTTGGCACTGGGCACTAGCTCCTGGGCAGCAACTTGTACAAAGGCCTCTCCATTAGGATATCATGAGTGGACATGGAACACACTACACAGTAAAATGACAACCTATGACACACTCAGCTCTGTGCTTGTGCTAGGTACTATGTACACTCACAGCGAACATCATGATACATCCATGATCGCTGGTAGGACTTAGCATACAAGGGACATGCATATCCTCTCTGGCTGCCGTGACACCATTTAACTATAGGGTTTCCTTCTCTTGTACTCATGCCATGCAAACATTGCTAGAGGTACCCTCTTTGTTCTGTGTCTGCTTCAGCATCTTCACTTGACCTCTGAACAAGCTCATACACCAGGCACTTAATTTGATACTATAATCTGGTGATGGAAAAGTACTTGGCAAACTTGCCCCAGCCGGGATATGTTAGGATACTGTACTCAATTGCCCACCTGAGACACTCTATGTGGAGGGAAAGCAGAACCAAGAATGGAAAGCTTAGACATGAGAGCTTGCTGGCAGCACCCAGGCTGAGGAAGCTCAACTCTCAGACAGAAAACTCAACAATAAAAATAAGCACAGACAGAACCTCAGAGCTGTAAGAACACTGCCAGCTACAACTTACTGAGAAGAGGGAAGGGGAAAGATTTATTTGGAGAACTTTTGCAGATTTCCAAGTATGTCTTTTCTGTATACCCACATGGGTACTCCACAAGGACTGGGTATTAGCCTGGGAACTCCAGCAGGTCCGCAGAAAACCAACCTTATCCCAGACCAACAGAATAGAAGCTTGAAAACCAGAGAAAAGGGCAGAAAGAAGACTTGAAAAGAGCAGACAGCCGTCACCAAGGGAGGCAGGTGCTTTGGGTAAGCAGACCCAACAGCAGTACCTTCCATCAGCAGGGAGGTAAGCTCTGCTTAAAAGGCTGGAGATAGAGAGGGAGGAGAAACCTGCCCCCTCTCGGAGCCCATCTGTCCCCAGCCCTGGTCAGCAGTGGGGAGTCAAGGGAGGAAGCAGAAGTGAAACCTGGGAGTTCTGAAGAGAAGGAGTCAGCCGATATGAGAGAGCCCGCTGAGGTGAGCTCACAGCTCTCTCCTCACCCCTGGCCTCACTGGCACACACTACCCGCCGCCTGCCTCCCACAGCCTCATCCCAGGTGACTGCCCACTGGTTCTAGCCTCATCAAGGCATGTGAACTCCTGTAGGACCCAACAATGCAACCTGGCTCATGTCCTTTCCCCAGAAGCTGCTCCAGAAGCAAAATCCATGCCCTCCCACAAACACTTCCTGGCCTCAAGTTCCTTGGGAGAGGGTCAAGGAAACAAGCTGGCCTCCTGATCCACACTGCAGTCTTGCTCAGGAGCCCCATCCCATCTAGAGTCTTTCCCCTGCCAGTGTCACCACTCAGGCAGTGAGATGGCAGGTTGCCACTTACAGCACCTCCAAGGAGCTTCCCACAGCTTTCCCAGGAAGTGGGAGGAGAACTTCCAGGGAGGAGAGACTTAAGAGCATGTTGGGACACTAGCAGCTTTCCCACCTGCTACCCAGGCACCCAGGCTCTGCCAGCTTCCTGTTAAGAAGAGTCCCACCCCAGCAGCCCCTGCCCACCTGGCTCCCTGGCCCTCCCAGTCTTTCTGCTTCTTGAGAGACAACTATGCCAGCTGTCTCCTGTTCTGTTTTCTCTGCCCTGGGCCAGTAGAGGATACTGCTGACTAATCCCAAACTCGTGGTGGGCCCCCAGCCCTGAACACAGAGGCAACACCCAAGGAAACCTACAGATCTGGTCCTTGCCAAACTGAAAGGATTATCCATGGTTTCCTAGAAATGACAGATACCCTGGCAAACTCCCCGTTCCCCTGCCCCACATATACTAGTCCCTGCCTTCAGTCAATCACCTGGAGCAGCAGCCCCTTCTCTACTTCCCACACACTTGGGAAGTCTCCCTTTCCAGTCTCCCAGATAACAAGCCACACAGGGTAACATCAGACACCCGCTTGCTTTTCAATCACGATGTTGCATCAGCCCCCACCCTACCCAAAATATCCTCACCCCCACCACCTCCTCTCCTCTCCAGCCATCTCCATGGTGACAGCAGCATGACTAATGACACCCTATCAGCTTCAGACTCGGGAGCGCAATTCCCCCCTCCCCCTTCTTCAGCCCCCCCCCCCGGGATTTCTGCAGATTGGATGCAAACCAACAGTGCCAGGGACATTCTCCAGAGATTTCCAGGGGTAGGGAGTGGGTTGCATGTCTTTAAAAATAAAAAATAAAAACAGTTCAACAAACCAAACCCAACTGCACCCAAACCAGCCAGCTGAGAAAGCAAAAAGAATCCAAACAAAACCCACACAGGCCTGAGAATTCATTGGCCGCCCACACTCCCACCGCCCCTCCCCCTCAGCTGCTGCTACACACAGTGGGAGATTAAGGGATCACCAGAGGAGACCCTTTATTTTTATCCAATCCAGTCAAACACTTCATCCCCACACCACACACACACACACACACACACACACACACACACACACACACGAGGTACCTTGACAGCCGCCCCTTGTGTCCACAGCCCGGCTCCTTCACCAGCCTTTATTTCCACCTGCAAAAGAAACCAGACAGACTGATGAGCTAGGCTGGTAGCAGAAAAGAAGCAAAGTCCTTCCTCAGCACCCCCGAGGACACCGAAGGGGAAGGAAGGGGGGGGAGGAAGAAGGAAGTGAAGGGAAGGGGCCTCGGGAAGAAAGACTAGCGGGGACCATCTTCCTGCCTCCAGCTGCCGCCCAGACCCGCACTGATGGGTTCCTTCGCCTTCCAGTGTGTTTTTGTTTTTATTTCTCCGTTCTGAGCCCTCCCGTGATCCGACAGGGCACTGGTCCCTCGTCCCCTGCCAGCGTCCGGCCTGCCCGTCCCTCCTAGCCCTGTGCGCACTACCTCTGCCGGCCTCCTCTGCTGCATCGGCCGCCGCCGGGCCTCCCATTATCCCCGCCGGAGGGAGCGCACGGAGGGAGGCACTGCAGAGGCGGCGGCCGCCAGCTGCCGTGAGCTCCCAGCCCTCCCTCCCCGCGCGAGGCTGGGGCGGCGCGCGCGCCAGCCAATCCCGCGGCCAGCCCTGCCCCCGCCGGTGGACCTGCCCAGCCGGGAGGCGGGGGCGCCGCGAGGGTGCACGGAGCCGGCAGGGCTGCTTCTCCGGCCTGCCAACGCTCCCTAGCAGGCGTGGGATCCCGGGGCACCCCGTGTCTCCTCCGGAGGGCCACCCCGAAGGAAATATGCAGAAGGCGTCCTCTGTGCCTCCGGGGTCGAAGATGACACACAGCGCCTGGAGTAGGGCAGATGCCGGTGGGATTCCCTCCCACCTCCGTCGCTCTCTAGCCGACCTTACGCTGGCAGCCACGAGACACAAGAGAATCGCAACAGCCCTCAGCCTTAAGTCCTCCAAGAAGAAAACGCAGAGGCAACGGAACCTCTACCCCACTTTGCAGATAAGGAAACAAGGCAGAGGACAAGTGAAGTAACTCACGCAAGGTGACACAGCTAGAACACAGCAGAGCCGGACGGACTCCAGGCAAGGTTTGTGCCCTCTAAAGACAGTTCTGCATTTTCACTTCCCCTGCCCACCGGTACCCACCTCAGAAAACTGGCTGCTTCTGGGAGCCCACAGTGCCTGTGACTCAGCCTCCCCAAATCAGCTGCGTTCTCTGGGGACACTCAAACACCCACTTTATTCTACCAGGCTCACTCAGCGCTGCTGCCAAAACACACCCCAGCTCACCATGGTTTCCCTCTTTCAGAGGCGCTCCCCGAAGACTCCCCTAGGGCTCGGGGCTTTGCATATCCAGAAGAGAAAGAGGCAGGATGGTACTCCAGACCCCTAATGCTCTGATCTTCCATTTCCTGACTCAGAGCCTCTGAAGGCTGCAATGCCCTATGACTGAAGAGCAGTCAGGATGGGCAAGAACAGAGGAGAACAAAAGGGTAGCCCGGCAGCCACTCTTGGATTCAGTTCCTTTTCTGCCCCAACCCACACCAGGCAGCAGAGCACCAAAGAGTGTCCACACCTTACACCTCCAGTAGCCACAATTTTGAGTTCAATCCCAGGCTGCAGCGCACAGAAGGGGAAGGAAGGAGAGGGGAGGAGAAAGGACAAGGGAGGAAGAAAGAGAAGAGGGGAAGGGGCCACCATCCTGCCTTCCAGCTGCCCCCCAGGACCCAGCCAATGTTAACGTACCTGCCTGAGCCTCTCTTGGCTCATCTGTGAGATGGAACTACCAGCTACTTCACACAGGCGTGGGGCTCGCATGAAGAAATGCAGCACATCGTCTGCCACTCTGTCCATGCTGCTAGCTACCAGCACTCTTCACTTCTGGAAGAGCTCACTGGGTGCTATTTCTCATTCTCACAGATGAGTAAGCTGAGGCCAGAGAGAAGTGACTCATAGGACTAGGTAGGATGCATGACAGCCCCTGAGCCAGTGATTCGCTCTATTACCCACTCCACCACAGATGCCTAATTGTCCCTCCCCCGGGTCCCAAGGGGGTGCTCCAAACAGAATGAGCTGCCTTAGGAAAGACAGCCAAGCTGGCCTCTGGTGACAAGGCACCAGGGCCCACACCTGCCTTCCCCTGGGGACAAAAGGCAGCACAACTGGGACTGTCACAATAAGAAGGGAAACCACTTACAAGGCAGAGTAAGGAACAAGGTCTTAAACCATGGCTCTGGGTGGAAAACTGGGCTTTGTGCGCCTTTTAACTCAATCTGAGCAGGCCAAGTACAGTCCCTCCTTAATCCTGGTCTCCAAAACCCCTTTTCACTCTCTTTATCCCATATACAGTCTTCTGGTGGCTAAAACAGACTACAACTGAATGGACTGTATCAATTTGACACTGTTGCTGCTACTAGGCTGCTACAGTTTATCAAGCCCCTGCTACACACTAGGCTTTGCTCCAACCACAGTGTAGGATCATCTCATTGGACTTGTTCCACCACAACCTTGTCTTACAGGGAAATGGGAGGAGCTTAGACATGTGAAGTTACCATTAACATAACTGGTGAGTAGTGGGCTGCAATTCAAACCCAAGCCTCTCTTATTCCAGTTCTCTTAACACTCTCCCCCCGCCAACCCCCAATGTCAATCCCAGAGAGATGCAAAAATAATGGGTTACCCAGACTGACATCTTCCTTTTAAGCTGCAGATCTGAAAATAGTAATGTTTGCATGCTTGGAGATTTCTCCATGCTGCTCCTTCTGCCTGGGTGCCCCTCCTCCTCCTAACAAACTAATGTGGGACAAGGCTTAACGCACAGTGCCTTCCCTCTGCCAATTTCTCAGTCGTCAAGTCTCCATGAGTAACTCAGGCTCCTCTAGTGTTCTCAGGAAGCAGTGTACTACTTTCTTGAGGGCACCAGTCTCAACAAAGTACAGTTATTTATTTACATGGCAGTCTTCCCCATGTACGCAGGGGCCCTGGCTTCCCCCTTTAAGAGGCTGCACGGAATTGGAATGTGCTGAGCTGAGTTTCTCCACAGAGAGGGTGGAGAGGCAGGGGGCTGGCTATGGAGATGGAAAGATCCCTTTTCTGGGTGGTCACACTTAGGTCCCCAAGGAGCCAAGGGGACAGCTTCTCACCCAGAAGAGCAGGACCTGCCATAGGGGAACTGTAGTTGAAGCTCAGATTTGTTCAGCTAGCGAGCCTTCATGCTAGCTTGCAGGAACCACAGAACCACATTCTTACCCCAAGTGCCCGTCTCCCTATGCCTACTGCCCTCTGCTATCCCAAAGGACCTGTAGTTCCCAAGGCAGCTGGCCTCTCCCAGCCTCATCCCACCCTGTCCTCCTTCCCTCTCCTGAGGCACCTGCCATCTCAAGGTTCAGCACAGTCACAGAGGTGCCGCCAGTACCACTCTACCTACAGGAAACTTCCCCATATATGACTCTCCTATATGCTCCTCACTCTACATGTGAGGGTTCACAATAACAAGCCCAGAGGTGCCAGGTACAATTCTGTATTCCCACAGCAGGACAGTGGGGTTACAGACCTCTGTACTCGCAAGAGGTGAAATGATCATCCACTTTCAGGACACACACCAAGAATCTCAGGAACATTGACACCCCTGGGTGAAACTTCACCCAGACAAAGACCAGGCAATGTGAACATCTCCTGACACATATCAGAGTAGTGGGAAGGGCTGCAAGAATAGCAACCAAACACTAACCTTGTGGAGGCCCCACACCTGGAAGCACAATATAATGACTCCTATTTAACCTTTAAAGCAAACCAATGAGGTGGGAATTATTCATGCCCACTTTAGTGATGGAAAAACTGGGGATACAGAGAGGCTAAGCACCTTACCTCTAAGGTCACAAAGCTAGAAAATGTGCAGGACTCACTATCCCTCATTTGTAGGGGTACTATCAGAGCTCATTAGTAGTTCTATGATTTTCAAGCCCACCTACCTCACCAGGCAGGGGAAACAGACACAGGCTTCTCTCCCTTGCCATGACAGTGTCCCAAATGAGGTCACTCACCACAGGGGTTCCTTCAAAGCTGGTTCTAGCCCTGCTTCCTCCAAGAAGCCTTCTCAGATTACCCCAGCCCTCTGCCAGCCTACAGCACTTGTAAAGTCTCTCATTTGACACTTGGAATGTGTCTGTGTGTTCTGCCTCCCCAACCAGAACAAGGGAGGAGTTGTGTTTCTCCAAAGCTGCTGTGCCTTTTCAAAGCACCCTGAGGGCTTTTGCCCCATCTTCCACACGAGGAAGGCACTTGGAATCCACTATGAGGGAAGTCTGTGACCTCCTTCCCTCTCTGTCACACAAAGGATCCTGCCAAAGAAACCCAACCCCCCCACACACCTTCAGAGCCTATGTTTGAAGTCCCTGGTGTCCACGCATCAATTTCCACCCAAGTAATTGCAGCCCATCACACACACATCATTCCCTATATTTGAAACTCTTTGCAGTTGTCATGGGAACTGCCTTTGCCTTCATTCACTGATCAGGCCTCACAATTAGCTTTGGCAGCGGAAGTCTGTGTCAACTGCAAACGCAGAGAGGAGAAAGCCGAGGAACAGCAATAGCAAGAAAAAAGATACCTCTCCTTGAAGATGCAGCAGACCCAGACTGAACCAAGGCACCTACTGAAATCTTGAGGGAAACCAGGGAAAAGCAACTAACTCCACCTTCTCTCTTCCACAAAACAGACAGAATGCACCCAGTATCTGATAGCCATCCACTCTCTGACAGGGCCACAATACCTACACACACATGTCCTCCTAGATGCTTATGGTAGGATGTATTCTATGAAGCTCCTCAGGGTCTCCATATTCCAAATTCAGCTGTTGTGAATCATCACACTTTTTTAGGATCTAAGCATATAGCAAGGGCCATACAACACCATAGACAATGCAGAATACAAATGCAAAGGAGTTCAAAAATCTGGAGGCAGCCTCAGAAGAAGACCTCCAAGAAGAATTAATGCAGAGCATCTGACCTTCCACTTCTAGATCTGTGAACACCCTCAGATGTGCCCAGCCACCTGCCTGTATCTTTCTCCATCCCTGACACTTGGCACAAACGTTCCAGTAGCATCTCCATACTTGGCAAGATCAGGGGAGGTGCCATTCTCTTCATCCTTCACTGTCCCTATGCTAAAACTCAAGACATTCTGCAGAGGTAATGAAGGTTCATCTCTGCCCTCAAAGCATCCCTCCTTTACAGCCCCACCAGAATGTGCTGTAATTATTTGTTTCCACACTGTCTCCCTCCCTAGACCTCAAACTCATTAAGGACAGAGTTAATGATACCTCCCCCTTACTCCTCCTTAGGCTCTGAGCAGAGCCTTGCCCATACCTAGGGCTAGGCAAAGCTTGCCCAGTGGGCTGGGAAGGCAACCCGCATGTCCACAGGTCAAAGCAGACAATACTCTGTCTCTGGAAACAGAAATATATCAGAGAGAGAAGCTACCTTCCTTTAGCACAAGGGACATTGGCAGTCCCATGGCCCAGCAAACACATCAGGGAGGTGAATTTCTTCCTAGGCTTCTGGCACCAGCTTTTCTCCCACAGTCTGCCAAGCATTCACTGCATCCTACCTACCCCACCCTGCAGCATGAATACCACAGGCAGGACCCAGCCCTCATAGAAGTATCTACTATTTTTCTCTCCTGGGACTCCAGAATCATTTCCTGCATTACCAAGAACTTGGGCACCCAAAGCTTAAACCCAGAAGCACAGACACTAAAGTAAAAAATGAGGAGAGCAGCCCCAAATCCTCCCAACAAGAATGGTTCATAAATAGAATGAACAATGATCTACTACTCTGTTTTTGACCCAACTCACATTGTTTTTGACCCAACTTTCCCATTCCTGAGGCTTCCTCTGACAGTAACCAGGAGAGGACCCCCAGAGTTTGGCCAATGTCTTCAGATGACTTCATTCAATGAAAACTCCCACCCCAATCTGAGAACCCAGGGCTGATGCTCTACTAGCAATGGGAGATGTGTTATTTGTCCACTAACTCCCAGGTTAGGCTTGGAGGTGAGACACAAGGGAGTTGGAACTTGTATGTCAGAGGCAGCAAGACAGGACGAGTCACCTGCAAGTGCCTGAGACTGCGCTTGTGCTACCTCAAGCAATCAAGCAACCCGAAAGCTGTGGTCCCCTAAAGGTCCACCATATTTTCCTATACTAGACTGCCAGTTTGCTTTTCACCTCCTCTCAGTGAATAATAAAAATATAGGTTATTGGATTTCTTATGCAAATGACAAGAGATAAGGCCACCAAGGGATTTAAGCACATTACTACTTCCCTGGGGAAGCACCATTATTCTACACCAAAATAATCCATCTGAGAAAAGCCAACAGAGACAGCTATTTCCTTAACCTTAAAGAGAGGTCTGGTGAGGGTCCAGGGACCACACAGAGACATGCAGTATCTAGCTCACAGCACTGCCTAACAAACTTCCTGTGGGGATAAGAACATTCTTTATCTACAAAACATGAGCCACTAGCCATATGTCTCTATTTAGTACTTGAAAGGCAGCTACTGTGACTGAGTTATTGAGTGTAATTTTAATTAACTTAAATTTAAAGAGTTTCTTGTCATGGACAATTATAGTGGACAGCTCAAGCTGAGCATGCTTCTTTAAATTTGAGGTCATGGATATTTTTGAAAATCTGCTAGAAACTACAGATCCACTCCTGAGAAAATATACTCCTTATTAAAACTTTCAGAAAGTTCCCAAGCCTTAGCCTAAACCAGATCTGAGATTAGGTGCAGGTATAAGACTGAAGTCTAGGGCTGGAGTATATCTCAGTGGTACAGCATTTGCCTACCATGGTGAGGGTCCTGAAATCCATTCCCGGCACTAAAAACCTAAATAAACTTCTAGATCTTAGCTAAATGTTCTTCCATAATGCACTTGTCTAAGGAATAGGTCTAGGAAGAGTCCACAGAATCACAGAGGATATCCTTTTATTAACATCCCTGCTAGCCAGGTCTTGCTCTCAGCTTCTATCCAAACACATGCAAACCCAGGAAACTCAGCACCTCTGAGGACTAGCTCCTCAGTGTAGGAAGACCCATAAAACATCAGATACTTTTCAGCTTGAGTTCAGTCAGTCTGCGCACAGCTTTCATTCCATTAATAAAAGTTGTTCTGTGTTCTCCACATGAAAGGTGATACCCCTTCCTCATAAGATTCACCTAAGCCTGTGTTTCTCTACTCGTTTGCAAGTTGAACAGCTGTTTCCTTTAATTCTCTGCATGTGACCACTCCAATAGAGCTCAAGATGGGCTATCAACATTCCTTAGTCTCACCTCTTTCTACCTGTTAGGAAGCCAGGGGTCCTTACTTGTGCAATTCTCTTCACATGTATATATATACATATATATGTGTGTGTGTGTGTGTGTGTGTGTGTGTGTGTGTATGAACATACATATATATGTACATACCTTAGGACAATCTTACCAAGTCACTATGTAGCCCAGGCTAGGCTCCAAGTTATAATCTTGCTGTCTCAACCTCCCCAGAATGCTAGGATTACAAGTATGTTCCACCATGCCTGGCTTTTCTCTTTTAAAAAAGAAATATAAGACTTTGCATCTATTCTACTTTAAACCCATCCAGCCTAGCTAGGACTCAGTTTGGACTGCCCCAATCTCCTTAGTCCCTTAGTTCCATCATTCAAATTAATAGCTGCATTTACACACATTCACAGATCTGACACACCTGTTCCTATGTTGTGTTCTCTTTTTAAAGGTACATATCCCTTCTGCCTCATATCCCTCCAACCCTTCTGTGGAGCTCAAGATTTCAGACCCAACCCTCCATGCACAACCACTACAATCTACTACACTTTGAGGCTCCACTGTCCTGAAGCAAGTCTCTGAGCAACAAATATCTGAAAGCTTTCCTACTGTTCTCCCAACACACAACATAGGCATACAAGTTCTTAAAGGGTGTTACTCATAACTCCAACTAAAGATTACAGAAGTGCAAGGATATGGAATAAATCTCAAGACTTTCTTACCTCTCTGCTTTACAGGGTGAAGAAATGAGTTGAGTCAGGCTCCTTATCCTGGTTAGCAACAGGAATTCTTTTTCTGTTCATGACTTATTTCTTCCCCCTTCTCCTATCTCAGCCCCTCCCCCTAGTCTATAAGTCACAGTGACTGACTAGCTCCCTAAATTCTTCTGGAATACAAACCATCTGGGGAGTTTGTCAAGATACATAGTTTGATTAAGAAGATCTAGGATGGGGCCAAAGACTGAATTTCTGTTTCTGGTGACCCTAATGCTGCTGGCCCACTGAGGAGGGCAAAGTGATTATGAATCATTCAGGTGACCTCAGACTCAGACCTCAGAAGGTGAGCACTCAGGAAGAAGCCCATAAGCTCAGTCTCTCATCTGCATCAGAGGATCTCCATCTGGCTACACATTAGTTACACCAGTATATCCCAGCCCACTTGGGTCCATCCTAAACCAACTAAGTCAGGGGCCCGGCAGGATGGCTCAGTGGTCTAAAGCGCCTGCAGGCGGCTGCAGGGACTGCGGTTTGATTCCGGGCACCACATGCTGCGCCAGCCCTTCCCTCAGTGCAGGCTGAGCTGGCCGTAAAAATAAATAAATAAACAAACCAACTAAGTCAGAATTCCCAAGAGGCAGGACCCAGGCACTGACTTCGTTCATTCTTCCAGGTAATCCTAATGTGGAACCTTTAATCTATATCACTAATAAAAGACTGAAACAAGGCAGTTAGATAAATGTCTTCCCTTCTGATACTATGTCAAACACTGGATCTCTGATCTGTCCAAGAAGCAGGCCAGAGAAAACATGTCTTTTCAGAAAGCCAGATCTTAGTTTCTCTAGGCTGCTTTATAACAGAACAGTTTAACTCTAGAACTATGGAGATTAGATATATATATTTGTAATTTACCAAATTTCTGAAAAACCAGACTTCTTGCCAGGCTCTGGTCTTTGGGCCTTCTTTTGCTCTTCATAAGTCTGTAGATTGTGATCCCATGAGCACAGGGGAACGTATTCAGTCAGGAGCAGGGGCCCTAACAGACCAGCTGACTGGCTCTTTCACCAGTTTACACCTCCCAGCGAGGCCAGGACCCAGTGGTAGCCCTCTGTCATTTATTACATTCCCAAAGTTGTTAGCCTACTCTTCCTTCTCATTCTTGCTAGGAAAATACTCATTTTCCACCAGACTCAGCACATTTTGATCACTGGACTTCCTGACGTGCCTGTGAGGAGCTCAGACTACTCCTGCGCAGTGCCCCAGTCCCGAATTAGCCTGGCCTTTTACCACCAGTGCTTACTGTATAGCAGCCTGTGCTGCTACATTGAAGGTTCAGTCCTTCCTCAGTGTCACCACTTGTCTTCTTAAGCCACCATTTGTGACTGTTTTATTAGCATTTCCTTCTTAAAAAACAATCCTACCCCTCCAAGTGACCTCTCTTTTAGAATCTGTGGTCATAGGGTTAAAAACTGCTTGCCTTTGAGCAATAATTTTCTTTTTACCCAGACTTCTCTTAGGCCTCACAAACAACCATACGGTGTCTTTCTCCAAAGATTTTCTTCACTTCTACTCCACCAATCAATTTGCCCTTTGTTCCTGAGAGCACCTCTTCTCCCAGCCTCCCTGTCTTCAGAAGGACTGAGCTACCAAGCAGGCTGGGCAAGAACGCACCAGAGGTTCTGATCACGTTGGAACGCCACCAGTTCTAACATATCTTATCTCAAACATGCCAGATAGTTGTGCTTCACCTGTTAAGTCCACTTGGCTGAGGACTAGAAAGTGTTCTCAAATCATACATTGTTTACTTTTTCTAATTTTCACTCATAATCTTCTCAGTCATGCTCTTAAACTGATGCATGTATTTTTTTCTATGCCAATTTTTTCATAAATGATCATTTTGCTACAGAACTCAATCAGGCTTTTATTTCCCTCACAAACGAGATTTTTTTCAGTCATACTCAGGACCATGGTGACTTCTTGCATCTCCTCCCTATGTCTGGCCCAAAAGCTCTGCCCCACAGTTCTTTTAGCAAGCCAGGGATGTCTTGAAATAAATATTTAATCTGTATTGCTTGTTTCCAACTCAGACAAATGCATCATTGTTTATGCATAAAGACTAACTCTTCACTATTTGCTCTAGAAATGATTTGTCACAGTGCAATAGTTACCTACTATGTACCAGACATTACACATACTTTTATCTCATTCAATCCTTACAACAGGCCGCAAAGAAGGGTTACCCTTATCTTTCAATTGTGAAAACTGACGCTCAAGAAATTAACTATTAACTTCTTTAATCAGCTGTCTTCACTATGCTACAAAGCCACCACTCAGGTAAAAAATGTGAATCAAAAAGTCTCTGACATCAGCTTAGGATCTGAATCCTTCCTAGAACTAAGAAGGAAGACTGTGGCCCAGAAATGAATCCCTTTAGGTTTGTTATGTACAGACTCTACCAACTCCCCGCAACTTCATGTTAGGACCTACACTTACCCCTACCCTCAGAGAACTGCCTTAAAAATCCCAAACTACATTTCTTACTAGAAGGGTTCTCCAACACTCTCTATGAATTGGGAGAGAGGAAGGGAGGGCACAAGGCACAAGGAGGGCAGCTGAGAGATAGTACACTATGAAAAGCTTCCACCCTATCAGTAGGCAAAACAAAGCAGCTATCAGTAGGCAGCTCAAAGGACACCCCAAAGGCAGCTGGGAGAATTGGAGCCAAGACAGAAAGAAAGAAAAAGCACCACTCTAACAGAGCAGAGGAAATGCCAGGGAGCAAAGCTGCAAGTAGATTTCTGAGGCTTCTGCCCCACCTGAAGAATTAGGGCACAAATGACCTTCCCAGCCCTGGGAGTTCCTTCAGCTTTGCACAGCTAGACCTGAGGGCTGGGCTCCCAGCAGTCCCCTGGGGCTGCTAAACACTTTGCTCAGGCAGTCTCTCATCTCTGAGACTGTGCCAGAGACATGCCCATTAAATGTAATGTTGCCTGGGCAGTTGTTCCCAGGCTTTCAGCCTTCATAGACCAATTTAAAAAGAAAAAGGGAAGGGACCCACTAGTTACCATTTTGTGTTGTACAAAGGAAAGTTTTTTTTTTTTTTTTTTTTACCTTTCTATATACTTCTTCACTTCATAAAAGAAAGCACATTTTAGGGGCTGGGGAGATAGCTCAGTGGCACAAGTGCCTGCCTGGCAAGTGCAAGGTCATTAGTTTGAATCCTGAACCCCCCCCCCCAAAGAAATAAAAGAAAGCACATTTTAAATACTTGAGAGGCACAAAGTAAGCTTTAAGAAAAAAACTCACTTCACTGCCCCCACTGTACTGTTTCTCTACAAACTGGACCCTCTGTCCTAGAGTGACTCCAGCCATGAAGCTAGGTTTTACCAGACTTTGGGGGCCTAGAGGAATAGCCACAGCAAAGACCAGGGTGGTGTGTGTGTGTGTGTGTGTGTGTGTGTGTGTGCACGCACATGTGCATGAGCATGTGTGCACAGGCAGACATCTCTCAGCAGCTTTGGCTCTAAGCCTTGGCCAACCCAGATGCAAGGTATCTTCATCGTGACCACCCAGCAGCCTGCACTAGTAGCTTAAGAACAAGGATGACAAGGCCCTGGCATCACTCCCAGCCCCTCACTCATTGCCCCATCATTGCCAAAAGAAGCACTTCACATCATTCACGAGAGCCAATGGTTCCAAGAACTTTCAGCCCACAAAACTTAGCCTCAGATTTGGTTATGGGATAAAATAGCGTGAGACACTTAGACTGAAGAAGAAACGTGCTAGAAGGAAGGAAGCCAAGGAGATCAAACTTCACAAAATACATGGGCAGGTCCTCCTTACACCAAAACACTAGAGCTCATGCCCTGAACTAAGCCTATACCTGATCCCTCACTCTTTCAAAGAGGACCATTGGGCCAGCAGGATCACTCTCCCTTCCTCCCAATACCAGCAACATAAAGGGACTGGACACTGTCTGTGGGGTGGGGAGCTGCAAATGTGCTCTAGATGGCTGTTTTACCAGAAATGGTAAATAAGGCAGTGAGTCTGGGGACCCCGGGTCATGACATGCAGTGGATAAGGGAAGGTGAGAAGGAACAGAAACATCCCAGCAACACCCACTGCCCTGCCCCCATGCTTGGATCTTTTTCCTAGCCACGAGACCACAGCCCCACCAGCTCACCGCACAGCTTTGCGCTCAGCGGTCAGGGAAATCCCGAGTACATGCGGCCAGCCCACTGCAGCCACAGGTGCCCCAGCTCTCAGCTAGACAGTGGCTCCCCGCCCAGCTTGGGGCTTCAAAGGCAACTTGAAGCACAACTTGTTCATTTCCCCAAGGAAAATACAGACCTAGAGAAGCCGGAATTGTCTGGGCTCTAGGACAAATCAGTGGCAGAGCCTTGGGAGCCCTGGAAACAGCGCAGGCCGCTGTCTCTGTCCAGCGCCAGCTCCACTGACTGTAACAACCTCAGCCGCTACACCACTCCGCCTGAACTGCTCAACTTCACGGGTCCCTACTTCTGCCAACTCTGTTGTCGTGGCTGCCACGAACCTCAAGCCAGCAGAATGGAAAGGAAAGATGTACAATGCAGGCCACGGCCCCTCCACTTCTCCTCTTGCTCTGGTACTCTCATCCCAATTGCTCCTTCCCTCCTCTACCCCAAACAACAGGGCATTCCTTGGGGCTGATAGTGTCTGAAAAACACATCTTTCATTCACAAATCGATATCTTGGTACCTAGTACCTGCCAGGTAGCACAACCCAGTGCCACAACTGTTCCAGGTTCTGGAAAGATTTTAAGTCTTTGGTATTAAGAAGTACTCAGTACCACATAGGAACTGAAATCACTTGTTTCTCATTAATTTCCCAAGCAGTTTCAACTGGCTCTTGCCATCTGAAAGAAAGGATGGCACCTAAGGAAAGGTTCAGAAACATCTCCACTCCCATGAGTAAGCACAAAACCTCCCTGTCATGCCAGAACTTTCTTTCCAAGCCCATCAGCAGCCTCCATCCCTTACCTGATACCATCATCACTCCTCATATCACCCAGACATGAGTGTAGCCTCACGTCTACACTCATGTTTACAGTATCTAAAGCTTCAAGCAGAACAATACACTTCTAAAGATTAAGCTGGACATCACTGTCTTGCATCAAATGCAAAGATTCAATATGCAGGAGCTAACTCAGCACTCTGTGGGATCCGATTACTCACATACACATTGTCAGCCCCACAAGTGGGTGACTGCACCTTCCAATGTCAATTACACTTCTATTCACATGCCCAAAGTTGGACCAAGAGACCACAAGTGTGAGAATGGGCTTAACTGGAGAAGTCTTTTAACACAACCTTCATGGTTACAGGGCTCTCAAGGAAAGATGGAGAGCCTAGTAAAAGCTAGCTTACCTCCTTGAGAAGCCCCACTTTTTTCTTCAGCACCTCACACTTGCGAAGTTTGCAGATCTGGTGTGTGCGGCGGTTGGTACAGCTGGTGCAAGCCCCACAGTTTTCCAGCCTCCGGCAGGGCTCACAACTACCACACCGTTTCCGTTTCTTTCGCCCATCTCCATTCCCTCTCAGCTGGGCCTCACTCCCAGTCACAGGAAGCCCAGATCCCTGGAAGCCCCCTACCATCACTTGGCCCTGAGGGAAGTCATAAAGGCCTGGCAGGTCCGGCTGGACGGCCAGGGGCACCTGAAACTGGCTCATGATGCTGACACTGCCAGAGGGGAGAACATAGGTCCTGTGCAGAGCCACAATCCAGTTTCCAGAAGTTTCCTGCAGTCTGCAAAAGGCCACCAACAGGTCTTTCTGTCCTAAAACAGTCAATCTACAAAGGTGGAAGACAAGAAACTCCCGTCTCCAGGGTGGACGCTTCTTCACCTCCTCTGCAGCAGTCTGACAGGGCTTCCAGGGCCACTTTCCCACCTGCTGGGGCCCAGGACCTGCGGGAGGACAGCAGCAGCAGCCCTCAAGGAAGAGATCATCTTGGCTGGGTGAGTTCTTCACCCTCACTCAGCCAGGACCCGGGCATGAGGTGAGCAGGTGGGTGTGAGGCGGCGGGGCAAAGCAGGGTGGAGTTTCCCCAGGGTAGTTCTCTGGGGGTCAGGACGGTGGGGAAGACAACGCTGCCTGAAAAAGAGACAGAAAGGAAAGGCACATCACTCTAGGCTCAAGGACAACTTTCATGTGCTACCTCTTCCTGCTTCTGGGAAAAAGATGGGGAAGAAAGGGGCTAGCTCAAGTGAAGCTCGGGCAGGACTTGGCAGGGAAGTGGACTAGAGCCAGACTTGGCGCTCAGGAGGCCTGGACGACGAATTCAAAGGGCTGGAGCAAGTGGCACTTCAGAGAAACTTGCCCGCTGCCAGCCCCCCACGCGCTTGTGAGTTTCTCCAAAATTCCCCCACACCGCCTCACCGGAGGCCGCGGGGCCCCGCGCCAGGGCACAGCGCTTTCAGAATAAAGTTTGCGGAGAGCCTCGCTGGGCCAGGCTGCCCAGCGCCCCCGGCACGGAAGCGGGGACGCGCCCGCGGGGAGCCTGCGCCCGCCGGGCCCGGCGGCAGAGGGCGGCCCGCGGCGCCGGGGGGAGGGGGCGCGCCCGGGGAGGGGGCGCGCTCGGGGCGCGGGCCGGGCTGAGCGCGCGCCGCCGCTCGGGCTCCTTTGTTCTGGGGCCTCGGCCGCTCGGCTCGGGCGGCTCAACAGCCCCCGCCCCGCCGCCCCCGCTGGGCTCCACCACGCTGTGACCCGTAGCACCCCGCGAGAGCCCCCAGCCACAAAGAAGCGGCCCTGCGGCGGACCCGGCCGTCCCCTCCCCCGGGCCGGCCCCACACGCCTCCCCTCCCCCACCCCGGAGCCGGAAAGGCACCGACTGCACCGACCTGCCCGCCGCCTCCGGGGCGGAGCGCACAAAGGGGCAAAGTTTCTCGGCCCGCGCCACCGCCACCACCGTCGCGGCCGCCGCCGCCGCCACCACCTGGGGCGCCCGCCTCCCGGAGCGCCCAGCGAGCAGAGCTCGACGCTCAGAGCCCCCTCCCGGGCCGGCGAGGAGACGGCGCAGGAGGAAGGAAGAGGCAGCGGCGGCCGCGGCGGCAGCAGCAATGAAGGCGTCCGCGGGACTCCCCGCCCCCCGCGCGCCGCGGCACGTGCTCGCCGGGGGACTCCCCCGCCCGGGAGGGCGCGCACGTGCGGCCCCGCCGAGCCCCGCAGCCGCCCCCGCCGCCGGGTCCGGGGCCGCGCGAAGGGGGAGCGCCGCGGAGGGGTGGGGGTCGGCGCGGGCGGCGAGCTGGCGGGGCAGGGCTGGGGCCGCGCGTCTCTGCACCTGCAGGACCTCCGCACCCCGGCCGGCCCTCCGGGACCTAGCCGCCCCTCGAGTTGCCGGCCTGCCCTCTGGCGGGGCTGCAGCGGGTCCGGCGAGGCGGGTGGGGCTTACGGACCTTCCAGCCTAGGCCCTCGGCCGGGCCGGCCTTGATGTCCCCACTTCCTGCCACTCTCTAGAAGGCCCAAGCGGCCCGGGACCGCCTTGGCGCCCCTTAGGAACCCTGAGCTCAGGGCCCGATTGACCCTTTTCCCTCGCCTGCTGCTCTCTCATTCCGGGGCAGGACAATGGGATACATCGCGCGTTTGCGTACCGAGTCAGCCTGGCCGGCAAGAATGGGGTGGCCGCAGGCAGAGGCCTCGGCCCGGCTGCGGGGCACCCTCGCGGGAGTCATGGCCGGGCGCCCTGCCCAAGCGGAGCCCGAGGCCCTGCCATCGCGAGCCTCCCCCGTGCGGCGCTCGGCTCTTTCGCGTCGAAAACAAAGACTAATCCGATCCCCTCGCCCTGCCTCCCAGAGGAGGGGGCCAGGCGCGCCGCGGAGGGTAACCCGGGAGGACAGCGTTCAGGAGGTGCTTGCACGGCTTCCGAGGGTCCGTGGCGCGACTGAGCCCTAAAACCCGGTGCAGACACTCTGAAAAGTCACCCTGGGTTATGTTCCAGGCAGGGGATAAGAGCACGAGGAGCAAAAATATTTCTAATTGGCCCAACTACCCGTTCTCTGCTGCTTTTCTCCCTCACCTGTTGTGCCGGCCAAGTTGAAATTCCAGGTTAGATTTAATTCGGCTCCACCCATCAGACCTGACTGCCAGGTTAGTGCCCAGAGCCACCTTTCCACCTACCTGAGTTGCTGTGGAGAAGGGTGGGTCTCTAACACACTCCCGGGCAAGTCCTGGCAGAAACAGCCACAGGGCAGACTAGCCGGACCAGTTTGGGCGGTGCTCGCCAAGCCAGGTACCTGGCAGGAGTCTTCGCTGGCTGAAGCCTACAGTACAGCCAGAACTGGAAAAAGAGCATTCGGCTGGCTCTTTAGAAGGAGGTGGGGAGTAACTGATCTCGAGGAGCGCTGTCCAGAAAGCCCTAGGCAATGGGGTAGCCTGGATTCTCCCTGGAACTTCCCTGTCTCAGGCCAGATTTTGACAGCCTGCTCCAGCGGCCAGGTAGTCAGCTGTCAGGTGGGTGGGGACAGGGCTGCTGTACCTGCTTCCTACTCCGGCCCTTGAGAGGACCGAACAGTTTCTGTTCAGGGAAGTAAGATTACAGCGGAGAAGAAGTAACACTATGAAGTGTAGTTCTCAAACGTGAGGAGTTATTGACTCAAAATTATTTTCAACTTAGTAAATATCTTAATAGCTTTTAATAAAATGAGTATTTTTAAAATGTAGAAAATATATATAGAGAAAAACTCGCCCAGAAACAATTTTGTGTAATGATTTGCTAAATTTCCTGCTACCTTTCCCATTGTGGATTAGTTACACACACACACACACACACACTACACACACGGTTGTATGTACACTGATTATTGCAATTTGCTGGCCTCTTCTCACTTAACATTATACTAAAAGCATGATTCTATTCACTATGCAATCTCTAGAAAGACAGTGTGAAAATGAGATGAAGACGGAAGGAAACAGCCCCGGGTTCCAGATGTGACTCTGCCAGTTGGTAGCTGTATGACTTTGAGCAAGGTGCTCAATAGGAATTGAGGCAATAAATGACAATCACTGAAAAGTCTTGGGAGGTAGGTGCTACCATCAAACGCTTCACAGATTAAAACAAAATTAAGTAACACACATTTTACAAGCAATAAATCATGGGCTCAATTTGAATTCAGAAACTTTTCTCCTGTATTCTTAGTAAATGCTACTAGCGATTTACTGTACCAGTCTACTCTTCACCTATGAAGAGGTCTTACAACCCTATAGCTTAGGTAACTAGGTAGATGTTAGTATCATTTAGTGGGACCAAGGAAAGATCAACCCCTTCCCACCCTACCACACCACTACCCCTTTCACTGGCCAGATTCCTATAAGTGCTATAGGTGTTGCCAGAAAGGCCACTAAGTTAGCTGCTCCCTCAACAGAACAGTTAGAGAACATCTGGCAGGTTGTGATCATTTGCATATGTCCCTGAGGCACTTACAATAGTGGGTGGGGTTGGTGACCCCTTCCCAGTGAGTGGGGCAAAGCTTCTTGTTGGCAAGCACGTGGCTGCCCCAAGGCCAGAAAGAGAACTGCTCTGTCCTTAAAAAGCTCAAAGAGGG